>CM051701.1:6643025-6655525 GCA_028022725.1 Lycodopsis pacificus
CAGTAAAGACTAAACGGAGGACTGTGCCCTTATCATTAAGGCAAGCCTTAATGGGATTACACGCGCTCGCTGCCTGCTGACCAACATCCTCCAACACCTCCTCCGGCCGGCTCGCATTCTGACCAATCAGCTCACACTTTCACTGCCTCAGCTGACTCTCTAACTCCCCGACTTAAAGAGATCTATTTGTGCTATTATCTCTGGCTAGTTATTTGTCTGAATATACAAGAATATTCTTCAAAAGAGGACAACAGAAAACAAATACATTACAATGTATCATCTTAGAATCTAGTAGCATTTGTTTACAGTTGAAATTAATTGATATTTAAACAAAAAAGATTAAATGATTTCAGCTATTTTGCCAACATCTGGGTGGCATCAGAGGAAACCAGAGAAAAACACCCTCATGAAGGCAAAATAGCCCAAAGTGTTTGTGATATAAAACATGTTATGTTGAAACAGACAGCCATGTTGGCTCTAACGTCACGATGCTGCCGGCTCAACGTGGGTTCAGGTAAAGCGGCCGCAGCAGAGTGGGAATAAACAAGGCGTTAGTGAGCTAATAGAGCTCCCGCTGCTACTGACGCTGACACTACTGTTACGATGTCTGGCCAGCTCTGACACCTCAGAGTCAGTGTGTGTGTGTGTGTGTGTGTGTGTGTGTGTGTGTGTGTGCACAGTGACTGTAGGTCACCGTGCAGTTCCCACAGACAGAAGATGCATGTGGTGGTCATTACAGAAAGCGCTGTGGACAGTGTGAAGCATGAGCTCATATCATTCTTCCGCCTAATGCTGACAACGGGGAATAATCACTAGACATGTGGTTATCCTCTAAATCCCCCGGCCTGGTCAGCTACATCAAAACATAACCCGCACTTTATGCTGCCATTAACTGATTTGTTTTCCCAATACCAAAGTCAATTAGAGCAATAATTCACTTTTTACATATGGTGGGAAAGCTCCAGCTCATTCCTGCTGTAGCTTTGTTGCTGCTGATGTGTTTAATCAGCAGCATCACTGATCAGTTACATAATAAGTGACAAAATCCTGAATCCTGAATCCTCTCTCCTCCCGATTCAATTTCAGATTTTCTGTGATATCAGACGTCAGTGCGACTCATCTGCAAAGCCACTCCTGTCTCTTGACATTATGCATTTTCCTCTTATTTTGGACTATTCGTTCGTTGACACATTTATGTGCAGCACACACGCGCTTATTTTAATCCTGAGGAAATATCTGTCTCTTTAGCTGCTAAATGCTCCGCTATGTTCACCATCTTCCTTTGTCTGTTTGACTTTACCTGCTGAGCAGGCAGCATACAGTGCGATTTGCAGAGTATTTCACCGGAAAAAGCTGCCTGCTGCGGCTGAAAGTGACGCTAACGAGAGCAGCGAGAGTAAACAACAACAATGAAGTTGTCATAAAACCCAAATAATGAACGGAAAGACACTAAAACATTGCGTAAAGCGAGGGCTGCTGAGTCAGTGGATAAATCTCTGTGGGTTCATCACCGTTCACAAAGGCCCACAAGTAATCATCTGATCCACTGTTACATTATGTAAAAAGTAATGATTAAAGCTGCTGTAGAGATGCTGCATTTAAGAAAAATATCAGCCAAAAGAATCATATGCAATTTGTGTAAATGTAAAATTTGTACAGGAACAATATAACAGTAGACAAAACCTCAGTTTGCTCAAAGGCAGCTACACCAGTTTGACCAAAAAAAGAAAACTTACAGTCAGAGCTGAAGTCATCGATCAAGATTATTTCTTGGATCAGCGATGGAGGACTTCGCATCAGGACGCTGGGAGGGAGAAAAAGAGAGCTGGAGATCAGAAAGACACGACTCAATGCCGCCGTTCTTTGGCTTTTCCTCGTGTTCGACCTCGTTACCTTTTGATGGTGCGAAGGAGAGTCGAGCGAGCCTCATTGTGGAACGTGATGATGATGCTCGTGGAGGGAAGGTCTGTGTCATAATTCAGAGAGGCACACCTACAGAGAGAAGAATGTGTCACACATCGATCTCACAGCAAGAGGAGGCTTACCTTTCTCGAAAGAAATCACATGTACGCCTTTAAACACACACAGCTGCGATTAGCAGCGGCGCCCCGTGGAGCCCGCCTCAGCCTCGTTGCTGTAGTGATATGGAAATGTTTCGTTGCCAAGCAACAATTGCACAGACTTCTGATTCCCTACTTTCCTCTGCTACCTGGGAGCTTTAATGAGCATGGGCCAGAAGCACAGATTGTATAAGTGGACGTCGCTTTATGATACTTTTGAAGCTTCGCGTTCGTCTTGGTTTTGTTTTGCAACCAGAAAGTGACACGAGAGGTTGGAGACTAAATGCAACCGAGGCGGAATAAGGTATTTTGGGCGGCCATGAAGGTTACAATGAACTCTCACGAACTGAAAACAAACTGTGAAAAGGCTGAATGTGTAAGCTGAAAACGTGGTTATTGTTGGCGTTTAAAGTCTGTGTCTTCATCCAAATCCCTCAGAAACCCTAATCTCTTTAGACCACCAAAGACACGTCTATCATAACATCTTTCCTCAACATGTGGGGAAGTCTTTTCATCACCAGTTGTTGAAAGCCGGGCAGAGAAGCAGTTCTTAAACATAAGCCTCTTGGTATGTGTATCTTGAAATCAAAGCAGGTGTTTTTGTTATTTTGTCCACCCGCTGTGTCTGATGGATACAGTCTGGAGTGAACCCAGCAGTCAGGTCTGGCGAATGCTGTGTTTCCCATTACTGTCTTCCAATAGCACCAGGAGCTGGCTAACGGGATTTTATTCGATGGAACAGGCGGAAACTAAAACATGTGATTGTTTTTTTTTCCCCCAAACAACTCAAAACCCCATGTGCAGCTCAAGCCAGATTAGTCCTCGGTCTCCTCGTGCGGACCGAAGCCGACGGACGCCGTTAACCCCGCTCACCTGTAGTGTCGGGTGTCCCTGATGGCTCGCTCGCTGCCCAGCCGGTCACTCTCCTGCAGGTTGAACGCGTGTTCTCTGTAGGGGTCGTCCCCCGGCTTCAGCTGCTTCCCCGCCAGGTAAGCCTTCTCATCGAAGCCGCCCAGCAGCTGGCCCTGCTGCTCGGGCCGCGGGGGCTGGGTCACCTGCAGAGGGCAACAACAAGGTGTGTTTACATGTTCACTTCCGCCAGAACAACAAGGAGACACGTTGAAAGCAATGTCTTACTGGAAATAAATGATAGAAATTCAAGTCAAAAAAAGAAGATATGATTATGAAGTAAGAACGTGGGATTAAACGACGTACAAATGCAAATACACTCCCTGTTGCTCATGTGAACGCGCAGAAGTGCAAACACAGCATGAATTGTTTTTGGTGTCAACACTCCACTCCCTCACTTTTCAACTGATTCTTCTTCTGCCACATCTATAGTCATGTCTGCATCCTGGTTATCATGAAGGGATATCTTTGTATGATGTTCTAACTGTCATATAACTGTTTTTTTCGCTGTTAGTTTTGATTAAATTTCATATTTCATCGTCGAGTCAAACATCTTTCTCAGCACATAAAACAAGACCAATTAAGTAGAAACACAACTATTGTTCAAACTAGTTAATGACACTGTTGTGCTACTAATACATCTTCTTTGCGTCCAATGATTGTTTTCATCATTGATTAATCTCTTGATCATCGATTTTCAGTAAACGTTTAGTTTATTAAAAGAAGCACATCAGCTTTTCCAAGAGCCCGAGGTGACATCTTCAAATTGCTTGTTTTGTTTCACTAATAATCAAAGATCGAATGATATCAGACTGCAGAATGTGAGCTGTGGTTGGAAGCCCCGTGTAAAGGTAAGTGGGTCCTTGAGTTAAGATTGTTTTTTTTATTTTAAACTTCTACAGCTTAAACAATTCATTCGAGGGAAAATTAATCTTCCACTATTTTGATAGTTCATGCGATTTTACAAGCAGAAATGTCGAACGTACTCTGGTTCTAGTGTCTAAAATGAGCTTTCACGCTCCACAAAGATGTTCAATGAATATTGTTGCAAAACACAAGAAGCTATGAAATGTTTGGTGTTTTTCGCTTGATAAATGACTCAAGCGATTAACAGATTATCAAAATTGTTGCTGATAAAATTCCTGTTGATCAACTAAATGATTAATGGTAACTGGACTAACATAGAGCTTTTCCGCCTTTTTTTTGACTCTCCTTCCCACACACATACTAAAGTGCTGGCCTGGCCTTTGAGGTTTAATTTCTTGCTCAAGGACACGTTGACAAGAGGAGCTGGGAATCAAAAAGCCAACCCTGAGATTAATAATTAACTCACTCTGCCTCCTGAGCCTCAACAGCCAATAAATTGTTCCACCTCTATATTCAGGCAATGTCTGAAATGTCTTAAATCCATGTACAACAAGTCCTCTGCTCTGCTGTGCTGCTGCAACACTGCTCATCCGAGAATCAAACCATGTGTCTCTATCGCACTCACGTTTAAGCCAAGTCGGAGGAAAAGTATCAGCCGAAATCATTCAAATGCAAAAAAAGGGGACGGGCACTCACCAAAACTAAATACACAGTCTATAGAATCCTCAGTAATTAATGGATTACCCTGCAAGTGGGAGGTAAAAACAGCCAAGGAATCAATGAAAGCAGATGAGAGTATAGCTGCCATCAAAGAGAAGCAACGGTGAGATGGACAGACGCAATATAGAAAAGGAGAAAAGAGAAGATGAAATAAAGGGCGACTCTTCGTTCTGTGGTGCTTTGTTAAAGGTCGGTGTAGCTGGAGGATTTATAAAAAGCTCCTGACCAAGTTCAGGTGAGAGTGACCTCATTTTCAGTCTCTCCGGGGAAGCAGCGTGCACGCTTCAAGGATTCACACACAAACATGTCCGCGGTGCTGATCTATGCTGATACCACTGTGTTACCTCCGCAGACTACAGCTCTTCACTCACTGTGCACTACCTGCACAACCGGTGGACAGTAAATAAGTACGAAATACAATTCTGAGATACTTCCCTTGAGTAGTCCCATTTTATTCTACTTTATACTTCCAATCCACAACATTTTAGAGGCAAATGTTGTACTTTTTTACTTCACTACCTCTGATAACTTTAATTACAACTCATTTCACCATCAATTTACCGCCTGCACATGTCACCAGTACAGCCTTATACTTATCACTGTATCCCTGTATATTTATCACTGTATTAACTTCAGTTTTATCTTTTCTGACAGCAGCAAAGAGCACTAAGGCAGCAGAGTCCGGCTACTGTGAAGCCTTTAAAGAAGAGGAAGTGTTGATTCTATTTTATATGTTTCGCAGTTATGTGATTAGTTCCTCTCATCAAGCGTCGCATTATCATCAACAGCAAACAAGTCATTTTTTCCACCATAACCTACATTTCCTCACAGCCACTCACACCAGCCATTTGAGGTTTTCACTGCTATTCATAGTAAGGACTCTCTTTCCAAAATCGTGTACTTCACATCCCTCGGTAATCCGCAAGTGTCATCATGACTAAATATTTAAAGCTACAAAAATAAAAAAAGACACTCCAAGGATAATATGAGGAACATTACAAAAAGCAGTTTGAGGCTCGGCCCACTGAATTAAATATGAAGCTCGTCTGGAAGACGAATACGTCTGCTGGCTCCTTCACGCAGAATTAAAAGAGAAATCACGTAGAAGTCAAATCTACCCGATAGGCTGGAGAAGAAGCCCTGCTGTGGCTCTGAGTCCTGTTAATGATCTATTCACAGACTTACATATCTCATGCCAAAGTTACTGGAGTAATGTGTGCAAATAGACACTTTCATTCGCAAGCTTTTAAATGTGGTGTTTGGCAAACCAACAGCTAACATTAATAAGACACAAACACATAAATAACTTCAATGAAAAACAATGTGATATATTTCCTCTTAAGTGGAAATAAACTGCATCTTAGGCTTTCATTCTCTACTTTCATTCCACTAAACTTCAAAGCAACTACCGGGACAGTATCTACAGATCTCCTCCGTGAAACACATCAATGCATTAAAGAGTCTGTTCTAAGATAACAAAGTAGAAAAACAAAGATACGCTTCGATATGAGCACTTTAAGTACATTCTGCTGATCATACTTTAATGAATGCAGGACTTTTACTTTCTGGAGTATGTTTATGTTGTGTACTTTTACTTGTTAAAGGATCTGAACACTCCTTCCACCACTGTTTCTATTTCCTAAACTAAAGACTTGATGCCAAATAAACGTGATTATTGCATTCAAATAATTAAAAACTCATAATAATCAGAGCTTAAATGACGAAGAGGAATGATGTGTTTGGGTACAACAAAGTTGCCATGCCAATGCTCCTGCGATGAGGAGGTTTAATTATACATTGTTCATATATGACTGTATCGCCTAATGGAAAATATAGCTGAGCTAATGCTTGTTCAGACACGATTGTTACGGCACATTTAACCCAATTCTCTTGTGAAGTGCGTATATTGTCGTGTCGTGTTAATTCAAAAATTGTTGCAGAGTTAGTCAGAAAAAAAGGTTTGAGCAATAAAACCAGCAGTCACGCCCAGATCTCAAGACGTGAAAGCAAACAATAGATCCTAAACTTAATGTATAACCTGCAGTAAGTTGTATCTCCTGGAAAAACCCAGGGCAGGATTTCTACAAGCTGACAACCTGATTAGCTGGACGAGGATCGGTGGTCCGGTGTTTACAACATGCCCACAGCTGATGTAGAGAGAGCCATGGCAGCAGATGTGCAGGTCAGAGAGACGGCTGATTACTGTGAATGTTTCACAATATAGAGTCCGACTGACAAAAGTGTTCACGCTCACTCTGTTACTGCAGAGAAAGAGGCTGAAAGAGCTGCGGTGGAGAAATTAGACCACTCAGCGCAGGAAATGAGGGGGAAAACGGGGAGCCAGTGCAAAGAGATTTCACAGATGATGTCATTAGTGAAGCAAATGCTGCTAATGAACGGGCTTTTGGGAAAAGAAGGAGGGAGAGAGAGAAGAGACAGGGAGAAAGGGGGAACGAGGGAAGGGCATACTGTGAGGAAAGTAAGGAATGAAAAAAGGGAGGGACAAAACAAGGGACGGAGACGGAGACAGAGAGAAGAAAATCAATGAAGAAGATGAGGATGGAAAGGAAAGGACAGAATGAGGAAAAATAAAAAACGAAGAGAAAGAAAGAATGAAAGGGCAGAGGGAAATGAAAGAATAAAGGAAGGGAAAAGGACAGATGGTTGTCATAAAGGAGGAAGAAGGAAATCAGAAAGACAGAAGAAAAGACAAACAAAGAGCGACAGACAGAAGGAAAAAATTATGGGAAAAAGGATGAAGGAAAGAGGAGATGAGGGAGGACAGAATGACAAGATAAAGAAAGAAAGAGAACAAAGAAGAGGAGAATGGAAAGAAGGAATGAAGAAAGGATCGGAAGATGGAAAGATAGAAAAAGAAAAAGAAACAAAGGACATAGAGAGACAGAAATAGAGTCCTTCATGAAGCCTTCGGTTCTTTGTGTACCAGCCTCCTCTTGTCCAAACTGTTGGACTCTGTGCCGAGCTGGCAGCCGGAGAGCTGCGCAGGTTCAGATCACCAGAACAAACTACAGCCAGGAAATCTCAGTTCGGTGACGAAGGTCAACGACCCCGCTGCAGCAAATCACAAGAAAAAAAAAAAAAGCTCAACTTGGAAACACTCGAGTCCAAAGAGCAGAGTTCAAAGAACGATCCGATTAGAAGTCGTGTCTGTTTGCGGCTCACCAGCAGAGATGATACACTCCGATGATTCAAAGTGCTTCCACATTTGTTTGCGTGCATCTTCTGATCTTATTGTTGGCCTCCGTTCCGACTGCGTCTTCCAGCTCAAAATACCGCAGCAGCTCCAGCGTTTGGTTTTAACCCTTGAATTATTAAATCCTGTGAACAGCGTGTTAATGACTCCGCTGAAACACCCCGACGTGTTGACACGCGTCCTCGGCCACAGCTGAGATATGTTATTGGTCTCGTAAACTGAGCAAGAGGCTCCAGTGTGTTGTGCTTCCACAAGAGTCTCCTGTTGGATATCTCGTTGGTTTGCCCGTCAGCTTTGTTGCAGCAGGAAAACAGCGAAGAATTGATTCATGTTTTTTTACGAAATGATCTTCTATTTCTCATAGAATTTTAATTGGAGTTACTCTCACTTTTACATTCAATGTCTCTCTCTGTCTTACAGATTTATATCAGGCTGAAAAGTTGGATTCAAAGGGTAAAATATGTAAGGTTCTATGATTAATCGATCAAGCAACAGAAATGGCCAAACGCACTGGTTCTTCTCCAATGTGAGGATGTGATGCTTTGTTTGTCATATGTCACAATAAACATATCCATTTATTTGATTTTTGTTCCAGTCGTTGAATACAACTAGCTACAACACAGCTGTGGGACACTAGAACAGACATTTGACACGACATCTTATTGACAAAACAATTCATCGACAATGAAAATGATCGCTTGTTGCAGCCATAGTGTACAGTAAGGCTCCGACTAACTGCTGTGTTCATTATTGGTTGTTCAGTTCATGCAGACATAAGCATTTAGATCAGTTCGTCAATTTTGAAAATGTGAAAAATATAGATCCAACTCTCCAACTGCACATATTATACACATATAGCAGAAAAGCAGCAAAACCTCACATTTGAGAAGCCGAAACCACAAAGAAAACTTCAATTTCTGCTTGATCAACGACTTAAATCAATGTTGACTGTCTGTCCGAGAACAGATCGATTATCTGTCAGCACAGGGGTCTTCTTCACTTCATCGAAATGACTACAAGCTACAAGCTATGGGTCTGGTATCTCTGTCCACGTAATGCATCAGAAAACCCTGCAGCCAGGTAAGACCAGATCTCCTAATCTGAGCTGGCGTGGACCCAGATACACGCACACACACACACACACACAGACTGTGTGTCTATGTGCTGTGTTGCAACCTGGCAGGATTACTGCCAGCCGAGCCTGACGACCAACACACCTCCAGTTACCACATTTACCAGAGGTGCTTTTCACCGCTCCGCCCTGGAGACGGCAACAGCGGGCGGATACAGACCTGACAGAAACAGGCCTTTAATGACAGAGGACGCCTCCTCGCGCGCCCTGTCCGAGCTGGAAAAAAAAAAGCGCTCGTGTTTTTACACCTCACACGTGCCACCCAAGAACGCTCTCAGCATATAGCGTGGTTTACGAGGCGTTTGCGCACTGACGCACTGGACTTATGGAAAGCCTCTTACGTGAGTGCTTGAGGTTCTCACGGGTTCGTGGCAACACCGACAAAAACACAAGCAGACCGCCTGTAGAATAATGGGAGAAGAACGGTGGCTGCGCAGCGGGAGGTACGAGGTGATTACGATGCGCGTTAAAGCCAAACGCGTCCTGCAACATACCCCCTGCTGTGACACCCAGCTGATGTGCATCCTCACCACCACCATCATCATCATCACCCTAAGGTTTCACACACACACACACACACACACACACACACACACACACACACACACACACACACACACACACACACATATATGCACATCAACATGCAGCACACACTCTCCTGCAGCTCGGTGCCTCCAGCGACAACCTCCCCCCTTTCTCTCGCTTTATCGCCCCCCCCTCACGCTCACTCACTATCAGCGGGATGGTCCTGTCGTCCCGGTGGATCTCCAGCCGACCGGAGACCACCTTCTGCCCATGGCCCCCCCTGCCACGGGTCTGCGACGCCGACGACGACGGCGACGACGACTGTGGCTTGTTGTCCTGCCACAGGTAATAAAACGTCCCCAGGATCCACGCAACGGTCAGAATCGCGATGGCGTTGGCCCGTATCCTGCGCATGGTGAGCCCATACGGAGGGCTCTGGAAGGCGAGCCCGGCTGGTTCAGGTCCGTCTGCGGCAGAAGGTGCTGCAGCCTCCCCGCCGGTGGATGCGTTGAGTCGCAGGCAGCTGCAGACAGATCAGCGTCTATCTTCTCCGCGAACAACCGGAGCGCTGCCTCTCTGCTGGGATTTGCGCACCGACAGAGCCACGGTCCTAGCGCCGAGATATATCATCCTCCTCTACACACACACACACACACACACGCACACACACACACACACACTCACACACTAGCCATCCATCCACTGGCTACATTGTTCAATCTGCATCCAGCAGCTGAGGTCATTTCAGCCTCACATAGGTGCAGATCAGAAGGGAGATGATGACAGATACATTTATCCACTTCTGCTCGTGATTACTTATGAAGCACGTGATCCCGCTGCGCGTCACTGAAGCCTTGCGTTAGGTTTTTAGTCACCAGAACATCACCTCTTTCCCTGCAGAACACATGCAGAGAACTTCCCCTTCTCCAAATCGCCTTATGTAATATCTGCATTAAAAGCAGTTTACTGTACTTTACTGATGTTGAGGTACTTATACTTTGAGTACTTCCATTTTCTGATATTTGACTACATTTAAGAGGGAAATTAGGTACTTTTTGCTCTTCACATTTATTTGATATTGAATATTTTACATACAACACACATCAGTTTATAAAGTAAGATGCATTGTTACAGATTAAAGTCGATAAAGCAGTTAAACAATATGGAATTCATGCGTATCTCTTATTGCAATACACAAGTGATACTTTTGCTTTCGATACTGAAATTAGATTTTATTGCCCTCTGTAATTTACTTTTTGAATGAAGGACTTTAGACTTTAGGATCTGAGTGCTTCTTCCATGCACCATTGAATGGAGTTTAACTTGTGGTGCTCCAAGTTTTCAAAAATCACATTCAAAAACTTACTGGCAGCATCTCTCTCTACATTCTTTACAATCCTCAGGGATCACTGTGGTTTCACGGTTTAAAAAAGGGAATATTTCCTCTGGAATGAAAATTGAAATTAAAACCTTGACGAATGAAACTAAAACAACCTGCATGCTAGACGCCACAGAATACATTGATTTCAGTGAACTGACCCTTTAACTTCTTCCCCCTGCAGCATGCATCTAAATATTAACTTATTTATCCCCCCTGTATAAGAAGACCCATTATTCTGCCTATGCATTTTGAATTATGCATTTAAATTAAGAGCCTGCAGCTCACACCGAGCATTTTAAGCAGCTGAATTGATCACGAAGAAGAAAGAAGGAGACGCAGTCTTTGAACATCAGCGTCATGAATATTCAGCTTCTCCTGAGATAACTCTGGATCTGCGCAGATGACCTCTGCGACTTATTCAGTGTTCGAATAAATCAGAGGCGTTAAAATAAAACGCCAGAATACATTAGACCGAGACCCCCGCTCCAAAATCCATAACGGCCTGTAAATGGCTGCACGGAGCGGTAACACCCCAGAGGCACGACAGAGCTGAGGAGGCTGAAATATTCTCATCTTATTCTGGAAGAAACATAAAAACAGCCCAGAGCATGAGCTCATCCAGCTCCACCTAACAGCTATACACTGAGTGTGTGCGTGTGTGTGTGTGTGTGTGAGGCGTCCACACAGCTGGGCCCACCAACACAACAATAGGAAATAGGAGTGCCAAGTTTTCCCTCATCAGAAACATCAAGAAACCTGATCCAGAGTCAGCGGGGGGAGCAGCAACACTGAGTACAGGGAAATCAATAAATGAATGAATCCATCTGCAGCTGCACACTGTTGCGTCATTCATCTGTGATGCATTTAGGGCCTTCTTTTCAATTTCAACTTCTTTGTTGGTGCATGCCCAACAGTAAGAGAGAAGCAGTCGTTGTGGATGAACATCTGGGATCTCAGGCTCCCTCTAACAATGTTGTTCGAGGGATGATACAAGTAAAAAACAAAATGAGAATCGAAGACATGGTGCAGAAGTTTTCTTGTGAAACAGTTAATTTGTAGCATTTTTCATCAAAATGGCATCATGTGCTTCTATTTATCTTTCTTTAAGATTTTTTTGCACTTTTTGTTTATTCAACGCAATACAGAAAACATACTTGGAGGAGAAGCATATACTATTATAATTCCATAATGATAATCAAAATAAATACAATTAATTAGAAGTGAAAAAGAGAAAAAAAAGGTGACTAGTGACTATCTTTTAACAAACGTGTCTGTTCTCTACTGTAGTCTTCTCCCTCATAAAGACATGTTTTATCTCGTCTCTCCATTGCGGGGGGGGGGGGGGGGGTTTACAGCTTCAACGAGGAAACTGTTATTATTTTGTGTCATTAAAAGCAGAATTCTAAGTAATGAAAATAAATCTCAATCCGCCATCTGATCAGGAAGTACGTGTGCCAAGTGCTGCATCTTAAGTTAAGTTAATACCCAACACCTGTTTCATCTTCTTTTGAAAAGCAAAGGCCTGGGAGTGAGAATGATGTGAGGGGGTCTCATGAAAGACAATATGCATCATGGGAAATGTAGGATCCAGTGATGTTGGAGCTTAGGGACTAAAAGTCAAGCTATCTCAGGCTCTGCTGGTTTAATTCTGAACATTCCCTTTTGTTTTGGGTTCAAACCTGTCTCCTC
>CM051701.1:6660525-6945525 GCA_028022725.1 Lycodopsis pacificus
AGCCACTCGTCTTCACTTATGGGAACAGGAGGAAGTGCTTCAATCTAAAATGTCACACATTTTTTGGATACTGTGACAATTTTAGAATTATTCTTTATATTTACTTATTAATTGAATTTTCATATCTACTCAGTATAGAAGAAGATGTATGAAGTTAAAAATGAAGATATTCTTAGTCAAATTTATGACATAAAAAGTTTGATTTACCAGAGTGACTATTTATAAATAAATACTTAATATTTCATAAATGTGAACAATTAAATCATTTTACTTAACAATTCATAATTAATTTTGACTTAAAATCGAAATCTTTATTTAGCACCTATAATCTATTTGTAGTAGTCATTCATGTGACTTTTTGTATTTTTGATTATTTATCTCACAACTTTGACTTCTATTTATTAACATATTTTCTTCCTGGACGTTTTGGACCATTCTCACACCGACATTAGTTTTGGCCTTTTATGAATATCTAACTTAAAGAACTTTGCATCGACGAAATCTAAACGTGAGCAGCAATAAGATGCAGTAGCAGCAGCAGTGTGAACATCCAGACAGTGTGGTATCACACCAACATTATGGAAACGCTTTTTTATTATCGATTAAAGCCAAACGGACAAACAGACGGACACGTGGTACCTGCTGGGCCGCCCCTCAGACTCAAATAACTTCAATGAAAAGTCATGAACACGGTTTATACAGAACACACACACACAGCGGGACAAATGTCCCCACTTTAAATTCAGAAACAGTCTTAGCAGAGAATGTGTGCAAACCTTTCAGGAGCAGAAGAGGAGGGTGAGGAGGATGAGGAGGATGAGGGGTATTTCAAGAAGCAGGCGATGAAGATAATGCTACAACTTGCGGGGGAACTTCAAAACGTTGCAAGACTTAAAAAAAACAAAAGCTTGAGTCGTGCAAGTCGTCTGTCCAGAGCGTCACCGAGCATCGACACCGTGGACTCCGATCTGAAAACATTCACCGCTTGTATTTCATCGATGGTAAACTGGGACGTCCTGCTTCTTGAATCACCTCCCAACAGGAACATCTTCCAACAATATTGCCTTTAAAACGCACACAATCATACTTTCAACTTCCAGTTGCCGTCACGCGAACGTGTGATTCGACAATAAATAGAACAAGATCATCCGTCCACGTTTAAAGTGCTGTACGCTCGTTCGTGATCCGTCTTTAAGCGAGACGATGTAACTTTTGAAAGACGCGATAACAAATAAAAAGGTTGAATGTTTAAGCAATAAAAACACGCAACAGACACAGCTGTTTGGCTGCTACTTGGTCTGGTGTGACCAGTAGCTAAAGGTGGCTAATATTAGCAGAATCATCACCACTGGTACTTCTGTAACACTCGTATGTCACACATCATCTGACGTTTTATGTTCTTAATTCATGGGTTGGTCTATAAAATGTTTCATGAAAAGTCTCAGTTATGTCTTCAGTTTGCTCATTTAATCCGATCAACAGTCTAAAGTTTAAGACGTTATATTTACTGTGACAAAGAAAAACAGCTGGAACCAGAGAACGTGTGTATTTCTGCTTGAAAAATGTCTGAAAACAATAATTATCAAAACAGTTGTAGATTGAATAATTGATTAATCACTTAATCACCTAATTAAGGGAAATTATGTGTGATTATTCTGTAACTACCACCTCGGCTCAAAAGTTACAAGTCTCACTTTAAAGGAGTTCCACGTCATAAACTTTTAATGTCTCGAAAAGAAGAAAAAAAATGAATTCAAAGACGACAGATGAGTAACTAAAAAAGCCCAAACAGAACAATGTCATGGTGTGGGAATCATTCACGCACTGTAAAGACACTAAATAATGAAGAGAACATCTCTATGAATAATGTTAGTCACCTCAAAATGTTTAAATAAAAATACAGAATTGTCAAACACACGGTGAGATGAATGCTGTTTGGCTTAGTCAGTACCAGCACATGCTAACAAAAGATCCTGACAGACATCCGACTCCACTGTAAGTACAATCTTCAGAGTCACAAAAGGCATTTAACTGCACTCCTGCAGAGCGTCTATGGCATAGCAAGCAGTGTTTGAGGCCTCGCACAGTGTTACAGGAGAGGTGGGAGACAGAGAGAGGCAGGAGGAGGAAATAAAACAAAAACACAACCAAGGCTTGTAATCATCTCATGGTGAGGACGAGCGTCTGTCAGCAGCGCCTCTTCTTCTGCCGAGGCGGCGTGACGGGACGCGAGTCCCTTCTAGCGTTACAGTGACACATGCTTTTCAAATGTCAAGACTCTCCCCTCTTTATCTCTCCCCTCCTGCGGAGCGACGCCGGACATTCCTCTCGTTACTTCATGCACAGAGAGAAAGAAAGTCTCGGCCTCGACTCCGAGGTGAACAAATGTCTGCGCTCGTAGTTGTGGAAGGTGCCGCCGGGGGGGGGGGGGGGGGGGGGAGTTATTGATGAGTGAACAGTCAAGTGGAGCTCTTCTTCACTGCTCTGTGGGACACATGTTTCGGTCTTTGCAGCAGAAGTAATGCACCACCACGCCGTTGGGATACCTGGCAAACGCACTGAGAGGGAAAAGATGAACACACAGAGGACGGGATTACGACTCAAAGCTGCAGCAAAGCAGATAAACAAGCAATTCATCCACATGTAGAACAGGGAAACACAAATGAGCGGGCTGTGAAATGAACTGCAGCTCAGGGCAAATAAACAACAACTGAAACTGCAGACACAAAATAATGTGATAAAAAGAGATACCAGATGCTGCTGCTATAAACTGACAGAGTCATAACACCCGAATGAATGAGGCTTCTGATGATAACCCGCTATAACTCTCAAGATCCATGATCCACAGATGTATGACACATGTAATAATAATGAATAGAATAAGAGCAAAGCATAAAAGATACAATTTGAACACATAAATACAACAATATTAAAAGGACATATGTTCATACTAATGCTCAGCCTGTGTTTTGGGGACCACGAATGACTTCACTCAGATCGTTACCTGGTTCCTATTTTCTTCTTGCAGACTCTGCAGGTCTTCTCCTCCGTGACGACACATTTAACCTGCTGGTGGAAGATCCGCTCCTCCTGCACCTGAGAGCAGAGGACAGGTGAGCAGAGGCATCTTTAACATCTGGCGTCTGTGGCAGAGTTACCCGTGTGCTCGATAACGAGGTGAATACCTCGTTAGGCCTCTTAAAAATGTGTTATTCAAACGTATTGTTGGCTGTACCAGATATATACTCATGCGCAAACGTGGGCGTCAGCTCACACGCGATGGGCCGATAGCGTGATGTAAGTGGTGTTAAAGAGCAACCGCCACACCAGCATCTAAACAGATCGAAGTGACATGCGAGCTACGTGTTAATGTGCAGCTGAGCAGCTTAACGTCGCTGTAACCTGCAGACCGGACGTTAGCCGTGCAGCTTTCTGCTGAAGCACAGGATGATGCAGGAAAGCTAATGTGATGGTTTTTCTAAGTTATGAAACAGTCGGACTGTGTCATTTCTGCAAGTGACTTGTGAAACCGTTTGATGGAAACAAGTTCTCCCTCCACGTAGACACAGAATTGATTTGTTTCACAAAGGACAACAGAGAACATGTAATTACAGAGCAGATAAAAACAGTTTAATTTCCGTTGGACTTCAGGCAGGAAAAAAATCAATCTTCAATTGACCTGCTCTTAACTAACAGACATGCAACGTGTGGCCAGAGGCAGCAGACACTGCTGTGTGTTACAGGCTGGGAACCACCGAACCAAACAACTCAAACATGTCGGATTCTCTGCTGATGAAAACAAAAGGAGTCAATCCTCTGGGAAAGGAGTTTTCACTGTAAAACCAACCTTTGTATATTGTTCTTATGCTAAATCACCTGGAGCACATTTTAGAAAATATATTACATAAGACATGAGTTGAGTGTCTATTGTCAAATGTATCCACACTGTTAAAAGTTCAAATCTTCAAATTCCTCTCTGATGGTAAACAAGTGAATGGTGACGTAGTTCTGACAATTCGTCCTTCAACCTGAGCTCCAGGTGTCCCACAGCTACTGCACAGAGCTGAAGTCTCTCTCTCTCTCTCTCAGATGAAGGGAAGCAGTTCTATGTCTGATGCTGCTCTCTGACTTCACCAAAGGAAGACCATTAAAACACCATTTCTCTGAGGGAATCGATAAAGTGTCGCATTATCTCAACAAGAAAGGAAGACAGAGGCCTTGATTCCTTGTCGGCTCACACTAATCTATTCTCACCACCTTTTCTTAAAGGGTGACGTCGGTATTTTTCAACATAGAGAAGATGAGATTATTAAAAATCCAGTATTGAGGGAGAACGGAAGCAGCCACTGATGGTGCGAACTCTCACAGACAGTAGGTCTTCAGCAAATGTTTAGGCTAATAGAAACAGCAGTTGATTACAGAAAGAACACTCCGGTCGCTTGTGCAGAATAAGATAGAAAGTGACCTCTGTATCAGAACGAACATGTCAATGTGTTCAGACATCCAGACGCCTGTGAAAATGAACTTTCTAACAGCACATATCATCAGAGAATATGAGGACATGTTAAAACATTTTTTACCATCACAACAGGCTGAGATGTATTCACTCGTGACGACTCCTCACGTCGATATACATCCACTACAAGTGCTCGTTTTTACCACAGACAGGCTCAGATTGCTTTAAATGTCTGACATCCTCATGGAAAGGGAAAAGTTGTTATCGTCATGGGACTTGTTGCGGTGGAAAAAGGCGAGTGACATTTGGAGAGCAAAGTGTCGTGTGTTGTCAGAGTTTGTTGTGTTAGAGTACAGAGAGAGTAGCTTAGTGTTGTCGGTCACGTAAAGAAATGCTCCAGGACTCACTCTGAGGAACTCGGCCTGCAGCAGACTCTTCAGCACCTGGTTGCAGCGCTTCCTCTGAGCCCTCTCCTCCAAGACGCTCTCCAGGAAGACCCGGATCTCTCGGATCTGAGTGTTTGCCGGGAGCAGGTTGATGGCCTGGGAAGACAAAAACATGAATTATTACAACGTCATGAGGAAGAACTTTGAGCAAATGAACACTCGTTTTAAAAGTATAATGTATAGAAATGAGCAGAGGTGGTGATCTTCATGTCGTGGTGAAGAACAGTTGCTGAACTGTATTCCAGAGGGACGCGTCGCTTCCACATTCATGAGATGCAGAACATAACTCATTAATCATTTCCAAATGATGATACAAAATGAAATGACTTCCGCTTGGGAAAAGTAATTTGCCGCTACATGACTTCTCTTACCTTCAGAAATAAAAAGGACTCGCCTGTTAGCCGCTGTGTGAATGAGGCTAAACACGATCAAGGCCAGCACTCTCGCTGTCCTCTTGTTCAACGTAATTAAATCAAATTAGCACAAACGGCCTCGTTACACTCAGACAGCTCAGAGTGAGAGTTTCCCGCAGAGAGACAACTGAGAGCTGGCACTTAGTTCAACTTATATTCTGTATTTGTGCTGCATGTTCGTTTAAATAAACGACACAACATGTATAATGTGGAACTGCACCAAATAATATGCATTAGTTTGATTATTTAATACGACATGAGCTCTCTGACAGTTAGCAAACTCTGCCTCAGTCTCAAAATCAGTCGGCCTTTAGTCACACTGTTTATCAGGAGGAGGATCCGGCTGCTGAAACCTCAATGTTCAGGATGTTTGTTACTGAAGAGCTGCAGGACTTTAATTCATCTCCATCCTTTGTGCTGAAGGGGCCTGACCCTGTTGCTCATGCGAGTAGCTCTTACTTGAGAGTTCCCATTTGTTCCCAAAAAGCAGCTTTTCCTTGTTTACCGTTTGTAAACAACATACAAGTCTTGATCTCTTTGTCAGTCAGACAAACCAACAATACGTCACCCCGCGTTCTGGAAACTTGTTTCCCACTATATTTAGACATTTATAGACTAAATGACAAGTTGATTATTCCCAAAAAAGTATTACATACAAAAAGAATAAAAGTGCTTCATGTTAGAAGGTTTTCCAGAAATATTGGTGCAGTCTCGTCTTGTTTTCTTGGCGAGGCAGAGTCTGGGAGCGAGGCCAGGGGAAATGAAAGCAGGTTGCCATCGAGTCAATGAGGGAGCGCAGGGAGGCACAGCGGCACAAAAAGACAAGATGGAGAGCTTCCCGGTTGTGAGATCCAAACCTAAACACTCGCATAAACCTGCAGTGTTCCCCTTGAGACGCTCCTAATTTGACACGGCTGTGGCTGAGCGCAGACGAGCGGTGCCTTTCACACACAATCGCTTCCACTTTAAATCACAGCAGCCTACAGCGAGGATAGAACTGAGAACAGATCAACTTGTTTCTTTTATGGATTCAAATATTTACAGTGACAGAGTGGTGGTGTTTCAAAGACTCCGTCGCTTTGAGATAAGATATGGAGAGAGAGCGAGAGCGAATCTACAATCAGATGAGTGACTTAATGTGGACTGTGTGGAAAGATGCGTAGCAGCTGGATTGCATTGACAAACCCAAACAGCTTCATAGAGCCCAGAGTCTCGCTATCTAGCTACACTACGCCCAAGTCCATCCACACATGTGTTATCGAGACAAAACGTAGTTCGGAGAGCTCATCAGGGATTCCTCCTGGTTAAGATCTTGTAGCGCATTGTGGAAACTACTTCAAGATTCCCGAAACGACAGCGAGTTGTGTCGTGTGAACAGCACAGCAATCTGACGACTTTCAAAGTCCTGTAGTGGGAACTTGGCTTTAACTGTGAAAATGTGGCACCTTTTACGTGGATATCCTTTTTGAATTGAAGCTAAATCTATTGTTCTACCTGCATCCAGCACCGTCATTTGACACGACAGTGACATAGTTGGATGCAAGAAGGAAATACAGGCCGCAGCTTGGATTTCTCAGGCTGCCATGGGACCTTGCACGCTGTGGAAATGGCTTCCCAAAATACAGAGGCTGTTATGGAGGAGGATACATTTTACAGTGTTTTGGGCTGACTCGAGCCAGCATATACGGCCGATGAAATGCAGCAGAGAGAGGCCGGGAACAAACACCGACTGGTTGTTGTAAGAGCAGCGAGATCATATGGAGAGCAGAGCCAGTCCTGTAGTGTGTGTGTGGGGCGCAGAGAGAGAGAGGGATAGTGATGGTGAATGCGGTGTGAGTGGACGAGGGACGTTTATCCTGGTACATGTTGGCACATGGCAAAAAACAGCTTTTATCTTTGCTATTCTGGTTCTGGGTTCTGATAGTTGAAACAGGTATATGAAAGGAATTTCATCAAAGATATTCATATTTCAATGCAGACGGCCTCTCTATCACAAAGGCAGCAGCCTGATTTACCCCCCCCCCCCCAACTATGCAAACCCCTCTCATCTCGCTCTAAAAACAAACTAATCTTTAAATGAGCGTTCAGTTCAGTCGCTGCTCTAATTTCACACCAAATGACTAATTTTGTGTGTGTGTGTGTGTGTGTGTGTGTGTGTGTGAGATCGTAAATCATGTTATTCCATCTCATTGTTATGCAGCCTAAACAAGCAGACTCTTATCTGTTCCACTTCCACGTCTCGTCTGAGTTCGCAACGATCACTTCATCTGAGCGATGGCAAAGAGTCACCTCACAATGATAAAGCACCGGGTTGAACTACAAAGTAATTCCTGCTCTTTGATTGAATGAGCAGTTTGAAGCACCAGATGAGATTGGCTGAGTAGAAAAGTAGAATTCAAGTGCAGCCTGATTTTGTGCACGTGTCAGAAGACTTCTGCAGCCTTTTCTGTGTCAACTCACAGTCACCACATGCTACACTCCATGGTATGAAAACAAAGAATGAGTTGCGATTACCAGACTGGGGCTCGGTGCCAGGTCACCGGAGAGAGGAATGTGCGTGCCGCTCTGTGGTTGTTTACCTTGGTGGTGTCGAGTTTGCTGTGGTGCAGCTCCAGGACGTGCAGAGCCGCCTGCAGGTTGGCCTGAGGCTCCGACAGCTCCATCTTGATGGGCCCCAAGCAGTGGACGTCAGGAGGGGACAGGTACATTCGCAGCAAAGACAGATAAACCTGAAGGGACGAAATACAGCCGTGAGTGCTCAACGTCTCCGCTTCACCATCGCTACGGGTTTGATGTGGAAAGGAGACTAAACACACAGGCATCAAATATTCAGTGTCCAAACAGAGATCTTGTATATTTCTGACTTTTACAGAAACAGCAGTGATCCGTTAATAAATCTGATGATGATTCATGTATTTTCATTTAGGTCTTGTTTGGTTGCAGAGTCAAGTTCATCATAACGGACAATGCCAGCTGCCCTTTCTGACAAAACGCGTTTCATTGGGAGCTTGAGCCGTAAATAATCCATTATATTTGTGGAGCACTTTCTGCAAACCCAGAGGCACTTAAGAGACGGCAGCCGAGCGTACAGAATGAAATAAGTGGTCATAAAACAACAAAATCCAGGAGGCAAAGGCAGAAATTATTTTCAATTATTTTTGTGAAAAAAGCCACTTACATCTTTATTCCCGTCGACCGAACTGTTGTAATGGCTGTGACAGTATCTGCAGGTAGAAGGTACACCATGAATTGAACTCTTTAGTCACATCAGCTGCTGCACTTGGCAAACATTTGGCAGGTGACTGGTGTTAACTATCCACGCAGTCGTCGTTGTGCAGGAGTACTCACTCTTCAGCCATGCGGGTGTCTTTCAGGATGTGCACATAGATGAAGAGCGCCTGCTCGTGTTTACCCATCCGACCCAGAAGCAGAGCCCGCTCCTCCAGCAGGCCTTCAGCATGGAAAACAAGTTTCACCCTTCAGCTTAAAACATATAGAAGTTGGCTAAAACCTTCCTCTATAACTGAGAACACATGTCCATGAGGTAATGGAAATTACATGAAATACTTTGTTTTACTTAAGCGCATGTTACATAACGTTACATTTAGCCCCCCCGAGGCAAATTCAGAGTTACCGGTATATTCAAACTGACTGGACATATAAACTGATAGTAAAATATGTGGTTCAGTTTGAATTTCTACAGATTTCGGTATCAAAAACAACAGATTTCCTTCCATCCTCAGTGTGTAAATGCTTATGGCCGATACTTATTTTCGGTCACAGTTCTTACCATCAAAGGGGAAGTCACTGACGAGTCTGGCTGGTTCATAGCTGGTGGAAATATCCAGGAAAGACAGCAGCTTGTTCCTGAACTCGCCCAGATCACCTTCCTCTTTCCCCGCAGGCACAGCTGGAACTCCTGCAGCAGCACAGTGGTTTCAAATACAGAGGCTAGAGCTGCAAAGATCACTTTTTACTTGGTACTCGCTGCTTTTCGTAGTCTTCTGCGATGGATTTGAGTTTTGGACTGTTGGTCGGACAACATAAGCAGTTTGAAGACAGAGCTCGAGTCTGGGAAACAATTGTTTTCACAATTTCATCACCTTATATAAACCAAATGAGTCGAGAAATTGTGAACATGATTGACAGATAAGTTAACAATTCAAATAATCTAGGTTACAAAAGGTAATCACAACAATGACCAAATATATCAGAAGTGCTTCAAGAGCTACAGAAAATCCTTTAAAAAGGAAACTGTATGGTTTAATTGGTTTTTTAACTTCATCATTAATGATCCTTTAATCATTATTAAAGGATCATCCTCGTCTTAATCGTACCCTGTGGAGTTATTAACCACTCGCAGCACTAGACTTAATATCTTTATCCCGTTTTGTTTTGTATTGTGCACGCCCACGAGGACGCAGCGTGCTTCACATCCTGCCACGGCTTTAACACTAATCTACGGATTGACAGTCAGCGGGAACACGCCAACAAAGGCAGTGACGAAGAAGAAGACGAAGAAGACTGCTGGCAAGCAAACATGGACCTAAACTACGCAGGTTCTCTCATATCTAACCGTAGGCTTTGCAATGGTTTGATTCAGAAGGAAATACACCCTGCATGTCTGTTAGACCTCAAAGATACACGCCATGTGCTTTGGTAGGAAACACTGGATGTAAACAAAACTGTTCTTTTGGTTTTTCACAAGTCCAGAAGAAAACTCAACGGAGAACATTTGAGGTGAACCTGAAAAGAGAGCCGATAAAGGAACAATAAATAATGGCTGTAGAACTGAATAATCTCAGAGAAACGATATCTTAATATCACATAATAAGCTGCCCCAAGGACAGATGTATATTTAATTAGTTTTTATTACTTTATTTCTCAGACAGAGTGCACATTATTGAGCATCCCTGGAAGTGTAGCCGTCTGGCAGGTTCATGTCAATACACGGTCCCTGGATGGTCATTAAAGACACGGAGAGAGACGGATGGACTTCATAATAAACCCTGACACAGGATTAAAGTGTAAAGCAGTGAGAGACAACTATCTGGATGAGTAGGCAAAGGCAAACCGAAACCATATGCAGTGACGTAATCACATGAAAGTCCTCTGATAAATTTGGATTATGTTCTTTTGGCATTAAAAAGATATTAAAGCCCAAGGCTCATGTTGCCCTGCAGCTCAGATAGAAGAATTCGCTTTGCTTCAGGTAGAAAGGAATGAATGTTAGGCATCTGTATCAAGATGAAAACAGTAGTTTTAAGAGGTATAAAGTAGTTCGTATAAAACGTTTCATGACTTAAGTGCCCGCAGATACTCTGAACTTCACTTAAATGAACTCAAGCATTCTGTTGCTCGTACCTTCTGGCAGTGAGTTGAGGTACTGCTTCATGAGGCCTTGGACCCTCTCCAGGTAGAGCTGGATCAGCACATTGTGAAACTCCGGGCCCTTATCGTCCCACACGTAAATGATGTGCTCCAAATATGGGATTGGCGAGCTCCTTAAAGCCCCTCCTTCAGGAAGTTCAGCACCTTGTCTCTGGTGCAAAGTCTCCACCTCGGTCAGGTCCTCTGTGAAGATCTGGACAGGAAGAGAGATCTTTAAACCTACGGGAAGGAGCTTTCTTTACGCCGAGTGGACATAAAGTACAAAAATAGAATGAGCTTCGATCCATGACCAAAGAAATACAAAAATGTGAAGCAATTTACAACATTCATATCGAACTAAAACAAATAAGTGAACCATCGTGTAACATTTTGTGTCCCACCTTCAGTCCATCCTCAGAACAGATCTTCAACACCCAGGGAGAAAACTCAAAGATTATTCCCAAATTCTCCCCTCCTGTGTGTGGGGGAGATAAGGAGTTTAACTTCTTAGTATACGTCGTAGAGCTGCAACAATTAGTCAAATATTTAAGTAGTCAATCAACTGGCAACTATGTTGATTACATATTGAATAAATAGCCAGGTCCAGAGCCTCAATTCTGATTCTTCTGACAATGTTGATGTTAAACATCATTTTTGAGCCAGACATCCAAGATGGCCACCATCCATCGGAGCTGCCCGGACTCTGGGCCACAGTGTTCACATGTGTGGAGTGAACTAGCAGCTGGCTTCTCATTCCGGAGGACGGAGACTCTACTGGAGTACAGACGTGGAGTTCTGTTCAAAATGATGTCAAATTGTCAAACTGATACGCGTCTTCATACAGAATTCTAGGTGCTCTGGTTTAAAAGTTTATTTTTCAAGATGGAGTCAGGACCTGGGGGCTACAACATCATAGAAGTTAAATCCATCATCAAAACATCTGAGCCAGACAATAGTCACGGATTTGAAGCTCTAGACCGAACTAGAACAATTGAAGTACACTTTTCTGCAAATAAAATTAATTTAAAGTCAAAGACTTCAATTTACACATTTATAGACCGAACGATAATCATGAAAAAAAACCAGCAGATTAATGAATAATTCAAACATTTGTTTGCAGAAGAATGGTGCTGTATAATGCATCGCCGCCATTAACAAACTGAACCACAGCCAAAAGTGGTTGGAAGCCTCCACACAGCTTTTGATATTTTGTTTTTTCCCCACTGGGTTTTATCTCACAGGCAATTTACTGGATTGTTCCGGAGTTTAACCACATTGAAAAGGCTGATGGGAAGAAACAGAAAAAATCCCTGGTTCACAGATAAGTGAGTAAACAGTGACACGCATGGAGCAAGACATATGAAAGACTGCAGACCATGACATTTACATTTCATCCAACATCCACCATCAATCAGGGTGAACATTCCTCTCAGAGCCTTTCCCAAAATCACCCCAACAAATTTAACATATCTAGCCGCGGTGACAACTTTGACGCCAGTTTAAACCGGACTCCTTACCCAGCCTTTGGAGGTACTGCACCGTTCGCTCGTGGCCCTTCAGCGGAGAGTTGGCCTTGGTGGACTGGTCCAGCAGCACCTGCAGAGCTGGCGAGGAAAGATGAAGGGAGGCGAGTGAGAGGGCGAGCGCGAGATCAGTCTGACTGATGGAAAGTAGCAACATGTCATCTCCTCTGTGGTGCGTACTGCGTTACATAACTCCTGGATGGAGCACAGTGAACAGTGTTAACGGGAAAGTGATAACTGACGGGAACAGCTGGTTTGAATTGAGGGGCATCGAGCAGCATGACATCAGAAGCACAAATTGCAGCAGCGGGTCGATTGGAACCAGCCGCGCTCACAGCGAGAACGGCCCAGAATCTGCCGCAGTATCGCGCCAGAAACCAAATAACATCACGACAGCTGTGATCTACAAGGACGACGAGCCGACAGCGTGCAGGAAACCTCCTCCGAGATGAATGAATATAAAACATAACGGAACAATCCAGAGTACAAAGGCTCTCGTTTCTGAATTGGGAGGTAACGAGGAGGCCGCCGACAAAGGCCGAGGAAGGTCTAGCGTCAACTGATCCGTCATTTAAATACTAAACCCCAAACTCAACATCCAATTTAAAAGTGAAATTGGGAACGGCTGTTTCACTGCGTTTCATTGTTGTGTGTTCAGTTGTCATGCTGAGGCCTGCAGGCGATAAAGCACATTATGAAGAATCAAACGGATCATCTGTTTGATTGAATTATCTTTTGTCTGCTGCACGAGAAGAATTTCCCACTCAAAACATTTTTTAAAAATCACATCAGAAAATTCATTTAAGTGAGTTCATTTAAGAGTTTTCCTGTGAAAGTTGAAAGAAAATGCAACGCTGGCTGCAGCATTATCTATTCAAATATATCTACGAAAAGTCATACTTTCATCATTTGACACCAGTAAAGGTACAAAAGAATTAGCACCAAAATATACTTCAAACAGTAAAAATAATGTACTAATTGAGAGTGTTTTATTATACATCATATTACTGATGTACTTACACTTACTGAACATGTCAGCAGCATTTCAATGTCACACCTGGTCGAGGTAAAGTTCATTCCGGCTAGTTTAATCTACATCAATGCATCATATTTGATAAATGCATCATATTTTTATATGTAAAATCTGAAAAGTAACTAGTAACTGCAGCTGTCATGTAAAATGTACAATATTTATACAACTATAAAGTAGCATAGCTTTTAAATACTCGCACAAAATAGTACTTACGTACAGCTGAGGTACTTTTAAACTCAATAAAACATTTAGAACATATAGAGACACGAGCCCCTTTAACCAGAGCAGCAGAGAAGAATACATTGTGGATCTAGTAATGGATATGTATCCAGTATTCTTTATTCAAACTAAATTCAACATTTGTAAGAAAACCAACGATTAATCTTGTTCATTAAGCCCAGTTCTTTGAATTTGTTAAACATGTAAAACACTTGGAGGGAATGGTTGCAGCATGTATTTCGTTGGAGTTCACCGGGTCGGTCGGTTTGGCTCTGTGTTAAATGACGGTCAGTGAACATTTCTTTAGAATAATCACAGACTTCAGTCGACTCATCCGAATGAAAGAGAGAGAAAAACAAAATAAACTCTATTTAACGAGAGCTTAACTCTCACTGCAGGTTTATCCTCTTAATGCTTGTTCCTGTTTCTCACCGTCATGTTTCTTTAAAACAAGTCGTGGCTTCTACTTGCTTATGCAGCTTAAAATGTCTTGTTATCCATTCATGCGTAAAAGCCGATTTGAACTTGCACTTGAACTCAACAGAGCAAAAATATCTGCCAGTTTTCCAGGAAATCCACAACAACAGCTGAAGGAGGTGTATAACTCCACACCGTGTTAAATGAATCATTACGCCCCAAATCACACAAACGGAATTCAAACAGATGTACAAATACACAGATAAGGACTAAAGTATTAGGCAACCCGTTTTGGGACAGAGCTGGATGAAAAGTGAAAATCACTTGAAGTGAGACAGATTACTTCTACTGCTTGTATCACGAAAATGCACAAAATGTCCCCCAAATACTTTGATGAGCATTAAATAAAAATAGTGCAATCTTAAACTGCTGACAAAAACTTAATTTTACAGCAAAAAAAGCTGATATTTAAAAGTTGAATCCCGAAGAATAAGGAGTCTAGAGACAATATGTTGCAACTTGTTTAACTTCCCCAAACAGTATTCCAGCAGGAAGATCAGATCCCCACAATCACACGCAGCTCATGTCCGCCCCGGTGGGTGAGCAGCAGAGCCTCCTTACCTTTCTGGTGCAGGCCCTTCTTCTCATAGAGGATGATGAGCTCGCTGTACTTGTGGGCCTTCTTCAGGACGTACTCGCTCTCCTCGATGTGGCAGTGGTTGTTCTCCAGACGAAGGAGGGGGGACACCATGGCCACGTTGGTCTAAAGAGCAGATTATAAAACATCAACGCCACACATTTACAAACGTTAATCCGTTCACCCCTTTAAAGCTCAGGGTTGTGTTTCACCCAAAGACTTCAGGAACGGTGACCCCTCGCGGATTGGTTCCTTTCTGCTTCACAGATCATTATCGATAGCATTTAAATAATGTGGTGCAGGTGTTAGCGCTCATTGTAAGAGGCGCTGCAGTCGCTCTTCGGTTATCCCTCCAGTGCGATCTGCCCTTTGAGTTCCTCGGATTACATGGTGCTTATCATACCTCCACCTGGAGGAGCACCTGGTGGCATTTTCCCTGGATGCCACATGGACCGACTTGTCTAAATGTTGAAGAGCAGCAGAGACGCATTGAAGACAAAAGCCAGATCTCTCTGTGGAGAAACTTACTTTGGCTGCTTGTATCTGTGATCTCATACTTTCTCACCATAGATGAGGTTTGACACACAGTGTGCCTGGTACATTGAATAGCTGCCCAGGCATCTACCTCCCTGAATCAAACGGAGAGGACGCTGCTTTAAACCTGTGACTTCAAAGTACATCTGCCAACGCACTGCCTGACACAGAACCAGTTAGGTACGTGGGAGGTAAAGTGAACTGCCTGTTGCTGCCAATTCCTGCAAATGTTTGGATTTTCATCCTTGTGATATGAAATAATTTTTCTCTAAGCAGACGATGAAAACTGCCAAGTTCATTAGAGCCGAAACAGTCGTTTATCCTGAAATATAAAACAGCTGGATTAGGTTCCCTGTAGAGTGGTTGTTGATCAGAAAGTACGACATGAGTCATGAGTGGCATTAAAGAAAAGAGAATTACAAAAATAAGCTTGTTTCAAAAAATGTTTCTAATGAAAAAGTCATAATCCATTTTATGAGGAAAATGTGACACCTATTGGCAAAATGACTGCATGAAATAAAAACGTTTTTTATCTTTGTCAACTTATTCATTGCTTTACTTCCTTTAGTATTCAAATCTTGGTTGAATAAAAAAAATATTTGAACTTTTGGAGGATAGTAAATCAATAAAGAGCAACACACTGAACTGTTTTCTTTATATTCTGCAAGACATTGAATTATTAATATCAAGTAATAAATGGCAGTTTGGACTGTAATGTCTCCATTTGTTGAGAAAGAAAAGGAAGGTGGTCTTACGTGCAGGTAACACTTCAGCAGGGTGGTGTCGATGATCTGCAGGAGCTTTTTTCGGCTTTTGATAGTCGGCGTGCCCTCCATGAGCGGGGACGTTATAGAAGGGTCAGAGTCATTCAGCTGTTTCACAAGGTGGCTACGTTTCTGTGAGGACACGCAAACAAAGAAGTTAATATTGTGCCTCCTTTGATTTACTCCAACTATCTTGATCTTCACCCGTAACATGCTTATCGACTCTTGTGTTTTTGGTAATACTCCAAGTAGAGCCTCGCCATCATGGATTCATACATCTCACACACCTGTGTGAGATAGTCGATGAGGGCGAGATGAGCCTTCTCCAGCTCTGCCACGGACAGAGTAGGCAGAGGGTTGGGGTAGTGCAGCTGTTTGCGGTAGTCTGCCGGGAGCAGGTCTGGGTACAGCCCGATCACGTGGGTGGGATCTGCAGAGCACACGGGAGGGGGGAAATCTGTCACATTTATATTCCACATGTGTGATACCTGTTTAGTAGATGTGACATCATTACATGAGAATGTTATTTGTAATAAAAAAAATTCCATCAATACACACAATAAGAAACAGATGTGCAATGAGGTCAAGAAAAGAGAGAAAAAGTAGACTTAATAAATGTTGATAAAATGAAGGCCAGTTTCACCTTAAATAGGCTCCAATACATAAACATTGATCACGAGAATACAATGAGAGGACGTTTATCACACCTACCTGTGCCCAGTTTGGCAAACACCTGCATGGAGTCATCAAATCTCTTCTGGCAAAACAGATTGAAGGCATAGAGATTCTGGATGTGATGGATCTGCTGCTTCTTATCGCCGTCGGAATCATCCTTCATCTTCTGGCCGAAAACAAAAATAAAAGAAATAGAAGCAAAAGAAAAAAAATGTATCAGGCTTCAGAAAAATGTCTCCAGTTAACTCCTCAGAATGTGAAAACCACACGAATGGCCTTCATCATTCTCGAAGATACTCCTGGATAGCTAGACAGCGAGATAAGACAAGATACGACAATGAAGCACAAAGCCGTTTCAACATGCGGCTCCTAATCAAGATAAGTGATGGTCGGGCTCCGTCCGCTGAGCTAAAGCACCAATTGAATCTTGAGGAATAAATGAGGTTAAATAGTGAAGCGAGTGGTTGTGCTGCTCACCGCCAGCTGAAGAGCCAGCTCAAACTGTTTGTCCTGAAGGAGCTGCCGGATCTGGGTGGCTATCGACACGGGAACCAGGCGCCACACAAAGTGGTTGCTGGCGACGTACACAATATTTTGCCTGTGAAAGATAAGAGGAGAGAAACAAGATGAGAGAGGATAGGTCGGAAAACAAGTGTGTTTTCTTTGCAAGAAGGGAACTCACTATCATGAGAGATAGAAACTGGTGACAGCAAATCAAGCATGAGGATGTTATGTGCAGGAACCAGAGTGGTATACGTAAAAGTGTCACCATTCTTTATTGAATCTGTAACTTTAAGCCCCGAGTCTTGCAGTAGCCACTGCAGCCTTTTTCATTTCTTTACCGCAAACACACTGCAGCACTGAGCTGTATTGCTGCCAGCATGACGAAAAGAAAATCTTACTGCTACAACATCCTTATAACAAGATATTTATCATGTTATGACATATTTGAGTTCAAATTATTCCGTTTTGTTCTTGTTATAACAGCTTATTCAACACAAAACTCAAGATTCTCAAATTCTTGGGAGCGTGCAATAATGCAGCCAGTAAAATGTTGAACTTATACTGAAAAGTAAACAGCTAATGTCCTAAAACAATCTTTTGGTGCTGTAGTTGGGTCAGAACCACAGAGCTCTGCCTCACCCGGCTGAGGTGATGAAGCGAGGTCTCTGCAGCTCCACACTCTGCACCAGTAGCCTCGGCTCAAACGTCCGGATCTCCACGTACCGAGGAAGAACAGCTATGATGTACGGCGGCTGGTGCTCTGAGAACGGGTGAAACAAAGAGGCGAGAGTGTAAAACATCAACCAAAAACCGAACCGCCACAGGTGGGTTTAAGACGTAAAAATATCAAACATCTTCTGCACGTCATTAAATGTATGTAGGCTTACATAGAGATGTTTTTTCAAGTTAATACACACAGAGAGAGACAGAGACAGAGAGAGACAGAGAGAGACAGAGACAGAGAGAGAGGATATCTCCTCTGCTGGAAACGTACCCGGCATGTTACCGTTACGTGGCATGTGCTGTGACCATTTGGCGACCAGGGCTCTCCGACAATATATTTTGTTGCAGAATGGACATACTGGATTCACTCCAACATTGAACTTTTACGTCATAGCACCTAATCTACCTGTACTTATTTAACTGAGCGATTAATCGTTAAGTCTATTTAAATATCAGAAAATAAAAACACCCACTACACTAGACATAATCGGTTCAGCTCTAATAAGGATTGTGTGTTTTGAAATCCACCTGACCCAAACTCTGTGTCTTGACTGCAGGTGCATCAGCTGCGATTATGGAGGCAAGTCCTTGAGGCTACTAGGGCAGGAAATCCAGCCGGAGTCGGCCGTCCAAACAGGCCTGAGGTGGGACAGACTGTGCCCACAGGCCCTCTGGACGGTCAGTTACATGCATTTCAAACTGACCAGCACTCATCCTCTGCTGATGCACGCACATCATAGCCACCATATGTGTCTATATCAAAACAAGGAAATTGCAAACAGTTTGAAACCACTGCTTCATTTCCCCTTCATATTGTTTCCACCTGCGTACCTTCCACAGGAAGAGGAACCTTCAAAACCAACATGAGGCCTTCATCTGCTTCACTTCTGTTCTCAAGCTCATTAGTAATCCAGACATGTGGTGTCTTAGTCACGGGGTAAACAATGATGTATAATGTATTAAGTTTCTAAAAAAGGGATGTTTCCTCTGCCGACATGTGGGAAACAGTAGCACAGCTTAGACAGAGTGGAAAGCTTGAGGAAGAGGGAAGAAAAGTCAGACAGCAGCAGATGACGATGGCAGTATTTAGGCCAGATGCTTCATCAGGTGTTTGTTTTAATAGTTGCTATGTGAACAAACCTGTTCAATCAGTGTCACAAGAACTGTTCGGTCACATACCAGTCAGTGAAATCAAAGCGCAACATACTGAACGCTTTACACAGATGAAGTAAAAAAAAATGTACTGATGGAAAGTTCCTCAAAGAAAGAGGAAGGAGATAAATCTCAGACTACGCTCACACTCGTGTTAAAGGAGTTCCAATAAAGACATTTTAGTTGCCGACTGTGTTTTCTAACTTGTGTGTGAAACAAAAACCTGCAGGTACATTTTATGCCAGTCCCTAAATCTAACTGTCATAATTGTGTTCTCCACAGCAGCTTGTCCTCCGTCCTGAACGCGCTAAAATGGTGAAAACACGTTTCTCCTTCTGGCATTTCCTCGTTTTGTCCTCTGATGTATTTGCTCTCGCCAGTGCAGAACGGTATCATCATGGCCCAACTCTTTAATATCAGTAGTCGAATAAGTTGTTGGAGAGAATGTCTTCAGCAAAATCAATAGACGCTTACTTTTGACTATCAGAGACTATCTGTTAATCAAGCTGCGTCTAAGACGGTTACGCTCAGTTTGTGTAATGCCATGGATTTATTGAAGGTTTTAACTGTTTAGAAAGAGTGATAAAACAAACAAACAATGAGCTCATTTGGTTTCTCTCCATGAGTGAAATGGACTGCCAGAGGTGACACATTCTGGCGAACACCTTCTGTGTTATCTGGAAACCAACCCACATGGAGCGCTGAGGGAGGGTTTTAAGCTCGTGTTAGTCTACATGAGTGTGTGTCCGTTTGACTTTGCCGTCAGTTCTCATCAATATCGAATACAAGTTAGCTCCAGCAAAAACACACAGACTTGTACTGGGTATGTAGTAGCTTGTTTACCATATAAGCAGACAATAGAACGGCTTGAGCAACTAATAATTCTATTTCTACAAGAAAGTGGACGCATGTAAACATAACTCGGTGTAGAATATGAAATGTCTCACAGTATCAGCTGTTGTGCATCTCTCTTACCCATTGCTATTGGGATGTCGGTCCAGTTCAGGGCACACTTCTGGGTGCAGACGCCCTCTTCGTTCAGCACTACGGTTAGGTCATCCTGGCCAACGGCCACCTTCCCATCAGCCAGTGGGGTAACCAGAGGCTCCAACTGTTTCCCGGTGGGGAAGAGCTCCTTGATGGAGCCCCGGCCATCCATCTGATCGACAGCAGAGGTTCAGAACAGCCAATCAATATCATGTTACAAACTTTGTCTGTACGGTCAAGTGAACAGTGCTTCAGACAAACAACTAAAAGAAGATACGAAAAATGAATACTAAGGCTGAAGCCTCAAATATACACGCAAATTCAAGACGAACATAACAGATAGAAACTCATTAAATAATAGACTTTCCAAACCATGTCCATGAAACACCCCCTAAGTTACATGCTAAATATTTGTAGTTTCCCCCTTCAGAGAATAAAAGCTGGATCACAACAGAGCCACTAATTCATGAACTGCAGAAGAAGACTTGTGCTGTGATTTTTGTACTATTTGGGATAGTTGAGAACAAACTAAGCCTTCAGATGTAAAGAATGAATTATGCTGCAGGAGTGTTTTATGTGGTCTGTTGAAGTTTTGATACTTTAAAACATCTCTCACCGTTAAGGAACACACTACAAACCTTTTACAGCTTCTACTTTAAGTTGTAGGTAGCTAGAGATAAAGTAAAGCTGAATATAAAAAGCTTATTGTTATCCATTCCTGTGGCACATACCCGAATGAGGTAATAGTCTCGCTTGAAACCAACACATATGGAGTTTTCACACCAAGCCATGGACTTTGGAATGTCTGGTGCACCAAAGTCCCCCTGACAGATGGAAAAGAAAACATTAGGATGATTAAATGCATCAAAGGACTGGAAAAAAAAAAACCCATCCTGTTGTAGGTCACATCTCAAGTTTATTTAATTTTACCTGCAGCTCGTGGAACTCTCTGTCCTTCCAGTAATACAGCTGCAGTTTCTTTTTCACCGCAACACACATTCTCAACCTTTCCTCTCCTGTGCTGGTTTGCTGAAAAAATACACAATTCATGAGTTCAAAATATGAGGATAACACAGACATGTGGAAACAAAAGAAAAGAAATGTCTCGGCCATAAGATTGTATAGAAATGATACCTGTTTTTTGTATGTTTCAGCCAATTAACTGTTAATGTTATATTAGTATTACTGTTATATTAGTGTGGAACATTTGCAAAACATACTGCCTTGTAGTCATATAAATGTTTTTCTGTCTGCAACGTGCTGATCCAGCTAAGGAAAAGATAGACTCACTGCTAATCTGCATGTAGGACTGTAACTACTCTTATGCCTCCTGCTCTATATTTACTTTTGTTAATTCAAGTGCTAAAATCTAAATGAAAGATTACCGATCTCAATCCTGTGTTTGTTTTTACCGCACTGAAAATAATTATGAAGAAAGGGTTGACTGGAACGTAGAAAACGTAGAAAATGGTGAACAGCAGTAATATAAATACTGAAATAAGTAACATATACTCTACTTGGTTTGCAGTAAATTGGTCTAGAAACACCAGTTATGATCCATAAATGATAAACAGTCCACTAATCTATAATTGTATGTTTGTAGTACTTTGCATGTTGCATGGATATGACAGCAGTGCTGTACAGTAACAATACAGCAGGCAGTGTCTAAAAGCTGCAAGTGTAAAAGGACTGTCACTGACCTGCAGGTCACAGGTGAAGAGCGTGGCGCCTTTGGCTTTGGACACCACCGTGATCTGCTGGAAGGTCAGGAGATCATGGACGTGGATGTTGTTCTCTGGAGGAGAAAACGGATTAAGAGAATGACGATGAACGCTCTGCTTTGACGCAAAAAGATTGCAGTTTTATCAATTAACAGGTGAAGACTAATCAGCAAATATATACATTTATTGGGGAGAGAAAACGTACCAAGAAGACTGACAAGAATTTTGTACTGCGAGACAACGTAGAGCTGTAGAAAGAGAAAGACACCCAATTAAAAGGGGGTTTGAACTAAATGACAGGCCGAGAACACACTAGAGCTTGTTTGTTTCACCCACTGTTCCTGTGGTTTTTGCCACTATCTGTAAAAATGACTAGTCTTAACGACACTGATTCAATTTGAAGGTTGTTCTGAGCCATCAATCATCTTTGGTAGTCTACGTGGCATATGGATGGGTCTTAAAGCATGTGGGATTAGCTGAATCATTCCCAGAGAGGAAGTTGGCCATTAAGAGCTGAATTTAGTGTAAAGTAGTCCTGGAAATCTGAACGTATTTGATTTGTGACTTGCTGACCAGACTTCCTGACTTCCAATGCATCTTACAGCCTTATCTACCTGCTGAATCTTCTTTGAGAAGTTCTTATTGGATTTTTCCAGTGTCACCTCGAACCGGTTGGTGCCTGAAGAGAAAAGAGGAAGCAGGAAGCATTAGGTCTACAAATACACAAGGGATCAGATGCACCACACATCTCCTCGGCTCATCCTACCTGCATCCTTCTTTATTCTGTAGAGAAGAAGATGCCCTGGCTTTGTTCCCACGAGCAGCCAGTCCTCTGTGGGAAGGAAACAACTTAAAAGAGTCAGGATCTGACAGTTGAGAAGGATGCCGTCATTCATCACTTCACCTGAGACTGTACTTCAATAAAAGCCCAGAAGAACCACTTTTAATACCACAGAACAAAACGAGTAGCTGTGGGATAAGATACACCAAAGTGTCAACAATTTACCCCAGGCCGCAAGACAGTCGATCTGAAGAGGAAGCTTCTCCAAAATAGGCACCGGCTCATACGCGTCGTGCATCTTGAAGCAATACTTTTGACTCCAGTTACAGACCGCTCTGATAGCTCGATTCCACAGGGAGTTGTTGACGCCTGTGCCGGGACAACAGCTGACTGACTGGCCGCTGATTAGTCTGTCAGGGGTGGTCCGCCTTTATGTGTCGCCATTAACCGACTGAGCAGTTTTAAATTTGTCCACAGGGGAATGAAGGAAATCTTGGTTTGGACTTCTGTGAGTGCTATGTAGCTCGGCTTGTTAGCCAGCTAGTTAGCTCTCCAGACCAAAACAACAGCTGATTGTTAGCCTGCTAGCTTAGAAGTTAGCGAGCAACGGCTACATTGTTCCCTCTTAACTCTACGCCAACTGAAACCCCAACAAAGACAGTCCGTTACTGTGTCGATAAAGACAAAACACAACCTTTAATTAACTTAATACAAATAGTATTAGCCGTAGCGGTTAGTTTTTGTTAGCTTCTTGTTGCTACTTCCTCAGTTGTCTTGCGGGTTGTGTTGACGACGGCTGCGCGAGGGTATGGGGTTTGACAGCCAGGCACGTGACAGAAGTCCGTGCACTCACGAGGACCGCATTAAAGGTGCAGTGACCACATTTGTGCTCATGGCTAAATAGTGCTGTGCTATTCTCGCGATATGTTATTCGTGGCACCTTAAAAAACAGTTGTTTACCTGTCAAAAATAAGAATAGATGTTTTTTGGAGGAAATAATTACAGTAAAGTACAGTAAAAGGTAACACAAATTGCATTAAAGAGCATTCTAAACCTTAAACAGTACATTATGTTTACAAATAGGGACCTACACCTTAAATATATTTATGTTAAATGCCCACACAAAAAATGACGCTGTAACCATGTTTCAATATAAATTTTATTTGCAGGACATACGCAAAAAGCCATACAATATCATCAGCTTCACATTACATTGCAGACTCACATCCAGAAATAGGGCTTTAGTCTCTTAAAAATAAGGTATCCTCAACAACACTTATTGAAAAAAAAAAAACATGAACTAATACATTTAGAATATCCACACATACTGCAGTAGGTTGCACACGGACGGGGATATAATTCTGCCACATAAGGCAAGATTACTTTTAGTGTGAATGGGATAAGCTCAAAGGAATCTGTAATTGCAGTGAAATGGAAATGATAACTTTAGCATGTACCCTGTGCCACTGAGAAAGAATTACATACATTCAGTCAATGAAATGTGCAGTAGCTATAAATGAAGCTAAAAATTAAGTGGACCTAAAACACTGCGGTTATGTGAGAAGCTAAATATGTCATAATAAATATTCTTAATTCTAGACTCGTGACTGTGTGAACACGGGTCTGGAATATTTTTTTTAATACGGGTCATACATTTCCCCTCACTCGCTGAGGACCGAGCAGTCTTTCATTTGTCAGTAAAAGCTTGAAAATCACCAATATTGGAGTCATATTTTCAGTTGCTTGAACTGATCTGTGTGAAGATGACATCTCAGAGAAGTAATCTGGTGCAACTCTTCTGACGACGCTGTGTTTACAATAGTATAAAGTTACATTCTCCCAGCTCAGAAAACAGTGCGTTCTTGTGAACTCAAGACTCCCCCAAAACACAAATGTACTGTGTTTTTGACAACTGTGATATGCTTCAAGTATCGATATCCACCGATGCAGCCGTGTTTCCATAGAGTAACGGTAACTTACTGAGGATTACTCAGTTAGCCAGACAACAACGTGTTAGTTGTGTGTTAACAATAAGACATGTATCATTTGTTGGTGCAGCTATAAGAAATGAGCTCAGGAAATCTTCACTGACTAAGTAAAAGCATTGTTTTTAGTCATCTGGCTAAACGGTTAATCATACCATACAGTCGCCTGCTCATTTATATATTAGATGCATGTCATCATGTGACCCATTCGATGTGTGACGCAATAAAACACCTGTTGACAACAGCATTGTTTTTCTACATTTACAGTGTATGGCACAGCACATCGCTGACGATAACTTTGAGTCCAAGTGTCCGAATTCAAATATAATCTTATTACGCACAATAACATGGCGTTTTCAGCCCGTGTTTCCATTCGTACAAAGATCCGAATCTCATCTCGAAACAGATTTAGAATCAGTTCTCACAGTCCCACAAAGTAGACCCATCAGGTTTCTGGAATTTAAAGCGTGTGGGGAACCTTAAATATTGTATTAGTCTAAAACAATAAGACATGATTTTGACAAATATTCTATTTTCCACAAGAGCATTGTGTAAAATTGCCTAGTTTCTGCTTGATTTTGGCCAAGTTTGTGAAATTAAAGAAAAATCTTTGAAACAAATAAAATATTTATCATAGTGTTCTGCTGTGTTATTGCATTCGTCACCCTCCTCCAAGCCGACCCATCCAACTACGGGTTGCACAGATTTGCCTTCATATAAACACACTATTCACGCTTCTGTGAGCTTATTACAGTGTTACACAACACGTGTGAAATAAAGATTCAAATGAAAAATATCTGGAGAGAACAGTTGGGTTTGCCCACATTTCTTTTCTTTTTTTTGGTAATCACTCAGAACGCATTCATTGCTGCCTCAGTGAAATTTGCTTTCTTTTCAGTCTCACATCATCTGCATTCACTTCTACTCCATTTTAGATCTCTCCATCTTGGTTTTCAGGATTTCCTGGAAAAAAAGAGCGATCACAGATTATTACATGTCCAGTAACGTGACTGTGGGATGATTTTAAACACACACAAATGTGATTGGAAATCATGGGACGAGCAGGGGGAAAGTACAAGGACCCTTTACCTCTTCTTCATCCAACATTACAGGGAGAGCTCTGTATAGAGAGGAGAAAGCACAGAGAAGGAGGCAGTGAATGCCTTCATAGAGTCAAACTGTATTCTAAGATCATCTATAAAGCTTGTTTGTTGCAATGTGAGTATTAACAGCATATCTTATAGTGCTTGATCCGGTACTGTAAGCTACTTTAATACGCTGACATAAGCTGAAACAATGTCAAAGTAAGAAGGATTATTGTTTTAAGACGATACCTTATTCTCACAAATTCCAGGTAACGCAATATTTGTTTTTAAGCAAATGCGAAAGTTTTAGTTGACTTTACTTACACATCAGCAACAGTTGTAGGAATGTTCTCCTCAACCCATTTTAAGTCTTCATCCTGGCAAAGCGGAGTTTAGAAATAACAAATGATTAAGTTATGTGTGTGGTGGGGGGGGGGGGGGGGGTAAACGGCTGAAAGAAGAGAGATGTTGACAGAAGACAGTGAACTCACCTCTTTACTCAACAGTTTCTGGGAGCCATTCGAGTCCGGCTTTGATCCTCTCATCTTCATTCCCTCTGAAAGAAATAAAGGAAAAATGCCAAATGATAGAAGTCCAATGTCCAAGAATAAGATCATAACATAACAAGGTTATTACAATTCCCATTCATACTATTTAACATTTCTCAATGAACGCGTCCTCCACATATCGGAGTGATTCAGATCACGGCCTCAGTAGAACCAGGTACTACAAAACAAAGCCCCAGTGGTTAAATATGGAGGAATACAAAACATATTCACTTAAGAGTTTCCATATTTCGTGACTTAATGTGACGAACATCTCTGCAGCCCATAAGGCCCCGGGATCTACAATAAACCAGTCACACCAAATAAAACCTGGCTTTTGTCTTCAGGCAGCTCTAAACTATATGAACATACAATAACTAGCTCTATTGACGTTAGCTTTTACTGGATATTTTAAGGGATACTGGTCCCATTAACGCACATTACTAACTATGCTTCTTCCCCAGAGTCTTTGTGCTTTCTTGGTCTATACAAAATAAATTGAATTGAACTCAGCGTGCATATTAGATAATGCTTACAAGAAGCCAGTACTGGTTAGCTGGCTGGACAGTGTTGGTTGACATTGACAATAGATGACATTAAACAATTGCTACATCAATCATAATTATCAGCGACTCTTCAGTCAAACATAGCAAAAGAAACAGGATGTCCTTTGTCGCTAAAATCACGGATCCGGCTATGGACGAAAGTATGACCCCGCCCTACTCTGCCTCTGATTGGCTGAGACTCGCCGCCTTCGTTGGTCTAAAGTCAATATATTTCTCTGCATCTGAACTGTACAGACGGAACAGCCCACCCCCCGTCTATCAGTCCTATAAACACTGTCTCACTCAGGCGTGCGCAATGATGAGCGACTGTGAAATAACCCTTGCCTGGTCTCGCAATGAAAGTCTTACCAAAAGCGTCACTCAGCATTGGCTCCTTGGCCTCTTCCTCGTCATCATCTTCATCAATCAGAGGAGAATGGGAGAACCTGAGGGAAAAACAGAACACCCCCCCCCAAAAAAAAATTAAACACCGTCAACTTGGTTTTTGGGCTCCAGGATGTGCTCCAGCTGGACTCTGACCTCTGGTTGTTAGCAGAGGGCCGCAGCAGCACCATGATGACCAGCAGGATGGTGGAGAACAGGAGACGCCAGAAGGCATCGTCTACCCACAAGTCCCTCCAACCCTGTGGAAGGGATACAGATAGAAAAGAGGGATGATGTTATCAGGTTGGAAGGCATCAACAAGAAACAGAAACCTCATGGTGGGAACAGGACAGGACACGCAATACTCGAATCAAACAACAACAAACTGACCGTCTGGCAGTCTACCAGCTTGAAGACTTTGGTGGTCCAGATGATGAATATGATGGAAGCTGTGGACACAAAGTAAACACCGGTCTTGTTTTGATGTCCGTAAAGAATATGCAAATGATGGGAAGCAGCACAGGAAACGTGCCGCTCAAGCCCCCGGCAAGAGCGCTGAGCTTTGAAGCTCAATGTTCATAACGGCCAAACGGTGGAATTACAACCTCCGGCTTCGTCCTGTGACACTATGAGCCCTAAAAAGACTTTCCCCGCGAACGTACATTTGGAAAGAGACGTCTGTAACTTAGCACAGTACAGGACATACTGTGCGTGTTAAAGGAATAGTTTACTACCTTACACAACTGCTTCACATATGCAGAAGTACTGTAAACAACTGAATGAAGGCACAGCTCTACTCGAGCCGTTGCTACTCACCGACAACGGAGAAGATGAGGGTGTTGGTGAAGTGCTGATACAAAGAGAGTTTCACTATATTTCTGCGGAGCTTCAGGAGACGAGTGGTTTGAGACAGACTGATGAAAATGTGGATGCAAGTTAAGGAGGACACACTGGATATACATTGGAGTAACCACAATCAAAAGCTGATATCTGCAGCGCTTCTGAATATGCAAATCCTGGACTTGCGCCGAGTGGTTTGGTGTTTCGCTGGTTTGGGGTTAAAGGATATCCACCACATGACGCAGGAGTCAATAAGGGAGAGGCTGAGATTAGCCACCAGGGCGACCGTCCCGTAGAAACCCTGGAACAACAAGACGAGAGTCAGATTCTACAACCGAGACGCAACATGAGCGTGAAGTCACATAAGATGTGGTGAAGATGTACGTCTCCTCTCCTTGAAGCTGCCTCGTTAAACACTCATCGAACCGCACAGCCTCGTTCCTTTCCTCTTACCCTCTTTCTTATCTCGTGTGTGCTTGTATACAATTGTGTTTCCATATCGTTTTGAACTTGCTGCAGTGTCTTTGGCTGCTTTTGAATACCACTCTCCATCAATTAGGTCATTCCCTATTACCATCACTTGTCTGCCTCCCAGCATAACCTTCTCCCTCTCCACTCAAATCCACTGCATTTATACTGAGTGCCTTGAAAGCTGCTGCGCCAGGCAAGATTTTTATGTAAAGATACACCTCCGCTATCAGCTTCAATGAATCTGTGGAGGCTGCAACAGCTAATGTCCCGTCTGCAGTAGTTGAAATGCAGTGGGCTCATTATATTATATTATATTATTATATTCTCCTGGATGAAAGTCATGCGCAGCCACAGAAGATCATGAATTAAGAGTTAGAAGTGGAATAGAAATAGTCTCCTCAACAGCAGCGAGAGAGCGCCGCCCAAGGAAAGCGACACTAAGTGTTGAATCTCTTTCCTCTCTCATCCAGAGGAAACAGTAAATCTTCGCTGGGTGGTTTGGTTGATATAGATTAGTGTTTCCTGTGCAGCCATCTAAAGCCGACACGATGCAACTGTGCTGCCTTTAATACTGATTATGAATAATTATAATTATTACACACACACACGAGGGATTCACAGGAAATGATGCAGCATGTAAATCCGACAATTACCGTTTTTAATTATTTTTTGTTTATTTTTCACTCTTTAGCTACATTTCCTGCTGTTGCTGCTTCACAATAAAAGCATTAAAATGCTAAACACTTTTATTGTGAAGCAGCAAAAAAAAGAAGACGCAATATATTTGTCATAGATGTTCGCGCTGACAGAACATGAGAGGAGTTACAACAGGGACAATTTAGACGGTTCGAGGACAGTTACCTTATGTATTTGTATGAATTATCTGAAACTGTCACTGCGTCCTACATCGCATCTGATTCTCCGAGTTATGCTAAAGGAAATATTGAGAATGACAGGAGTTTATTAGCTGGAGTTTATTAATTATTGATACTTACGCCTGTCACTCTTAGCACACCTTCCACAGAGGAGAAGAGCAGGTAGAGAAGCCCAACAGCTGCCAGCCGGTGAACTGTGGTACCTAACCTGGGCCTAAACAAGTTCAAGTACACAAACAAATGATTGAAATGAGAGTAGAAGCAGCTTTATTTGGTGAAGAATAATCTAGAACTATCAGTAGTCAAATAATAAAAGTCTGAACTTACTTGACTATGCCATAGCCAAGACTGACAATGAGGACCAGGATTCGGGCCAGAGATCTTTTAAGAGCAGAAAGCAGCTCAGCAAAAATCACAGCACCTTGAACTGTGAAGAGATAAAAACACGGAAACAAAATGATGATTAGATATCCGACTGAAGTCAACAGAAAACAGCATGACTGCACCAACAAGGAGACGTAAAATGAAATACACCGACCGTAGTCTCCTTTGTAACGGATGCTCTGATATTCGGAGTAAAACACAGCTTTTTCCAGCATGCCGAGGATGATGACGGCACCGATCCAGAACTGGATCCGCAGCAGATCCCTCCAGTAGCAGGCACACCAGCAGAGCCAGAGAGCCCCGAACAGCACGTACACGATGCACATGACCATGAAGAACTGCGGCGGGCGGGCGGGAGGGAGAGAAACGGCCGGTTTGAAATCACAGTTAAAGCCGCACACCGAGGTCGGGGTATGATGTCACAGACAACAATAAGGTCCAATTCAGGCTGATTTATTTACAATCAGGATGAAATCAATATAGATAGACACTGAGCACTTCCACCCACTGAGGAAGGCCACGAGATGTGATGGAAAGCTGACAAAAGAAGTAAGTTGGATGTCGTCTTGAGATTTGTTGAATGTTCAGTATGTTTCAATTCCAAAACTATTATTACGTCTGTTCTCCCCAGACTGTAATGTCAGTTATTAATACAATTTCTGTCCCTGATTCAGTAATAACCATGTCAATTGTGTTCGAGACATTTCCTGAATCTAAACCCCTCCCTTTACATGTTGTAGTGTACATACCATCATCAGGGGCCAGTCTGCTGGAGAAGAGTAGTCGTGTGGTCCCTTCATCTCAACTTTCACTGGGAAAATTAAAAAAAAGTCACTTTTTTTTTTAATTCTCAAATTGTCAGATTTGTATTCCCTTTTGTCCTCACTGATCCGTCTCCTGAATAACCGTGAGAGCTCCTAAAGGTTCCGGAGTGAAACGGCGTCTCTTACTTGTGAAAGCAAAGCCGAGCTGCTCGGCCCCGATGTCTTCGTCGTCAACCCCGTGGAACAACGGCTGCACCTTCACTATGAACATGTATGGACTGTCCTCCCAAGCTTTGGCCACTGCGCTGATATCCTGCAGAGAATCACAGCGGTTATGGTGCTTCCTTTATTTATGATCTTTATGTTCACACACACACACCGAGCTCAATATCTGGTCGTTTGGTTTGACATCGTAGCACGAAGCCCCTGAAAGATATGAGATCCGTTATGTCCGATAGACGCACACCGGGTTCCTTCAAATGCTTCTATTACTTTAGTCACAGTGCAGCTAACATATTTAATATCCTTCGTAATAACCACGTTGATGCCGGAGCCACCAGAGCTCAACCCACAGCCAGCAGATATAGCTGTGATCACAGCCACGAGGAGCCGACCGTCACAAGAGTATTGAGAGAGAATACAACAAAAAAAACAATCCCACCATGATATATATTTAAAGACCTTTGCATAAAAAGTAACATGTCTTACCGGCTTGTCCGGCCAAATCAGGCTCTGATTGGAAGGGTCACTCTGAACACAGAACAAAGAACACAGCGAGCAATGCTTCACAGAGTTTGCCAGAGTTAAAGTCACACAAATACATTGTTGAGATATTGTGCTCAGCACGGTCAGTCCCTTTTGCATCAGCTGGAATCAGCGACTCACCTTCGGGCTGGTGAGCGGCTGATATGGGTTGAAGTCTGCATAATACACCTAAGTGAGAGGATAAAGACATGTGAATGTACACACTGTATTTCCATAGCGATGGTTACCGGTGCGCCCCTTTGTGTTAATGTGCCATCGGTAGCGTTGTCTCGGTCACACACCTTGGGTAAGAAGAGATAGGAGCAGTTGTCGAAGTACATGTAGCCCTGACTGTAGAAGCCACTCCAGCCGTCTTTCAACATGTGGTCCATACCAAACATGTTCATGGCTTTGTTGTCCTGCAGCAGGACAGAGAGGTGGAACATCAGTTACACTGAGCAGCCACTTCGTCCTCCTGAGATGTGGCAACATTACACATGACAAGGCTTGATATGTGTAGAACGTTGGGGGGACTTGTGGATACGCTTCATGTCTGATCAGCACATTAGCTCGTCAGTGCACTATTGGTGACAGCTGGAAGGTAATGTGCAGATGTTTGAGTGATGATATTTGGGTCCGGTAGAGGAAAAGTAGTCAGTTTGTTGACTAAGAATTCAGTATTTGGATAACTTTACTGTATTACCATTCAAATTTAAAAAGATATTATTAAATGTATCTTCTTTTTTGGAGCCTCACAGAAGAAGACACTGAACTTCCAACACACATCTGAATGAATGTGGTCGGGCGACAGGTGACCTGGATGCAGCGTCGCTGTTTGACCCCCTGCTTCGAGAACGACAGCGACAGCAGTGAAGCTCGTGAAAGCCAGAAGCAGCCGCTGAGTTTGAGAGGTTTCTGGAGAAAGAGCGAGCGCTGGCTCAGAGATGGAAGAGGAGCCCGAGGCCAAGAACACAGCAGCCGCTCTGACTGATCAACAGACTGTTGATGCTGAATGTAAAGCAAGAACCACTGAACTGGTGAAAAGTCCAGGAAATTAACTTCCCGACAGTGAAGAGAGCTTAAAAGCTTGACGATGCAGATTAACGTTTCCTGCACAAAATCCACAAAGCCCAATTTCTATCTACCATATTATCTACCATACCCGAGTGTGCAAACCAGTTTTCAAACTCATTCAACTGACAGAGAAGCAGATGCACCTGAACGACAAACAAAAAGGAAATATGTGAAGTCTTTGGAGTATCTCGACGTCTCTGAGCTGGACGGAAAGCCTTTACAACATACACATGACATGTTATGTCACATTTCCATTCAGACATCAACAGCCAAAAGTCACTACTCACGGGTGTGTTGAAGACCTCATTGTAGCAAACAGAGGAGCGCAGGTACCAGCTGATGTTGAAGGCCAGGTTCTTATCACATGACGCTGTGTCACCCTGGACTGCAGGGAGATCAAACAAAGGGAGGAGCTCTGGATTATCAGACAATAATAAGACCTTACTGATAACCCCAGCTGTTACAGGACTTACTCAGTGTGTTGTCATCTATTTTCATTTGTGTACATACCCCCCCCCCCCCCCCCAAACCTCCGTCATCTAGTTCTATTTCAAAGGGTGACTTAGGGAGTAGAAATAAGCGTCTCTTCCTCCTTTACAGTGTGAAGGATTTCTCACTTTATGTCTGGTGGATGCTGATGCGACCTGACGTCTCCAGCCAGAAGAAATAGTCTTTTATTTTGAAGGGCAGATAACAAAATCTGACATTTCCTATCAAATCTTATAGATTGTGTCTTGTCTCCTACCAAACTCCATTGCAAATATGGTGAAAATATCATAATCTAGGTTATGCCTGGTACAGTTTAGCAAGACTGCTATAGCACTAAATAAAAGGTACATTGTGTTTATGAGTTTAGGGTGAATTTTTACCTTTAAAATGTTAAGATTCCTGAAACTAACCAACAAAAATTGTAAAATGACTAAATGACTGTAATGTAATGTTTGGCGTTTAGCCATTGGCAACCATAGAAAGAGCTCGTAGGGCTTGAATAAGAGCTGACATTTCAACCCAATAATTGAGTTCTTGTGATAATCGAGCTACTGGTTTTTTTATTTTGCGCGAGGTTTATTGAAAAAAGAGAATCGTCCCCACAGGAAGTTTGAACTGCATAAAATTCAAAAGTAAAGAGACACGGAGGACACAAAGTCTGTTTGTTTTAGCTTTTTTAATTTGGGAGTCTGATGGGTGGAGTTTGCCACTGAAAAGACAACAAGTGCCAGAATAAACACCTAAAGGACGGGCGCTACGCTCCTGTGACTCACAGCACTGTCTGTCAGGGCCTGAATGTTACAGGAAATGTTCCACCTATCAGACACATGTTCTTTGTAAATAGCAGTTATTTATATAAATCATGCAACGCTTCATAAACAACACATGATGAAGAGGTCACACTACGTACACTTCATGGATATGGTGGTGTTGGTGTACAGCGTCTTCCGAAACACAACATCTTGAGTCTGAAAACACAACAAAGACAAATCAGTTCTGATCAACTCTGGCTCAGTCAGATGAGTTCAACACTGCTGTTTGGATCCACTGCAGGTCGACCTCACAACATATCACCAAATATATATACCAGCTTAAATTCAGCCTATATATATATATATACACACACACAAGTGAGTACAACAATTTAAGTTTTTTAAAGATTGTTCTGTCTTCTTTAAAACCACATCACATATTAGTTTGTAGCAGAGGTGGAAGAAGTACTTAGATCTTGTATTTAGGTAAAAGTAGAAATTAGTCAAAAATGACTTACTACTATTACTATTAGTAAAATTCATGCATTGAAATTTGTACTTATGTAAAAGGTACAATACTATTGGCTTCAAAATAAAACTTAAACTACTGAGTAAAAGTACTTATTGTGCAGACTAATGTATATTATGCATGTATGTATATTAATGCTGAAGCTGGTAAATGTGGGGCTAATTTTATACTACTTTATCTGCTGAGTAGCTCATGAATTCATAATGTAGTTGTTGATAATATTTTGTATTATTATCTTCATATGCACCGTAACCAGTAACTAAAGTTATCGAATACATGTTGTGGAGTAAAAGTACACCACCTACCTCTGGAATCTAGTGGAGTAAAAGTATAAAGGAGCACAAAGTGGATGTGCTCATGCAACTACTCTTAAGTACAGTACTTGAGTAAATGTACTTGTAGCTTGTTCTGATGAATGTTTCCCTTTCTGTCAAGACTAGACGATAGTTTGAGCTTATCTTAACCATGTTTTTCTGACAGATGGCCTTCCTTTCTTTTAATAACATGTCTTTTTGTAGATGCCCTTTTCCTTTGTAACACGCATGCACACAACGTTGAGACAGATAACCTGCAGCTCATTCAGAATGAGAAGTTTATATTGTCAGAAAAGCAAAACCAGAGCTGTCAAAGAAGAATAGAGTGACTGAAAGGTGGATTATACAGCGAAATATATGCTAGGAGCTAGCTAGCTTCCTCGGCTAACAGCTGCTATTGAAGATTGTGTAATAACCGTAAAATAAAAAAGCCCATGTTGGAGGTGTAACGTTAATACTGACCGAGTTGATCGCCACGTTCCACACGGAGACCTCTGCCGCTGTGCCGAGACAGAAAAACAACGCAAAGAACAGGAGACATAACGGATGCGACTGTGCATCTGGCATCTTCATCTGCGCATCTACTACCGTAAACAGGTCAGACTCGTATCCGCTTCCAGTTCCGTGGTGCGTCCGGGTGGAGTTCGCAGCGTCACCACAAGATGGCGACAGAACCCTCAAAAGGCAACTAGCATGTTGCTAATGAATTGGTCACATTACATGGAAGCTATTGAGAAAACTGTCATTATTTTCTATTAAAGTATAGATGTAAAATTAATTAATTATGCGTTAATTAATCAAAATACGTGTGCCTCATAAGAACAATTTTGAATATCGTTTTAATAAATAAAAAAATACTAATATGGATAAGTCAGCATTAAGATATTGAAAATAAAATCAGCAATGTGTCATTAAAACTGAAATTTTCCAAATTAAATCTAACTTTTTCTATCCTGCTTATTATTTCAATTAGGCTATGTGTCAAGGAACAAGTGGAATCAACTCGTGTTTTGACATCCTAATGTTTTAAGACAGGGGTCTCAAACTCAATTTGGCTTGGGGCCACTGCTGGTATTGTCATCTCATAGGAGGGCCACTTCAGCTTTAAAATACTACAAGAAAGCGCAATCGTTTTGAAAATTAGCCATTTCCAGCATATTTCCATCAGACTTAACAAGAACATGCAAACAGCAGTTTTTATATATTTTTACATTATGTTTTCCTTACATTATTATTAAAACATTGCACTGAACCAACAAATGTAATCCCTGAATACATTTGTGATTTATTCTATTTCCTGCCAGACACCAGGCAAGGCTTTTTTGCCCTGATGGAGGTCAAAGTTGAAACCCTGAGTACAGCTTCAAGATGGGCATCACTAATCCTGGAGCTGAACTTGCATTTGTTAAAGTTCAGAGTCGAGAAAAGTTTCTCACACAGATACGTGCTTCCATAAAGGCACATTACCCGACTGAACGCTTTGGACTGTTTTTGGACTCCGTGTTTAGTCGAGTAATGACACTTGAGATTGTATTCCTTTAAAACAGCGACTTTTTCTTCAGGCAAGTAGCATTTCCATTAAAGAGATTACCACACATGGTCTTCCTGCTTTTCTAACAATAAGTGCGACTAAAGAACGGGGAGAATACTTCATATCCTCGAGCCCAAAACGTATCACATGTGTGAAATCGTGGAAGCCATAAAATCAGCCCTACCAGTTTTAATATGGACACATGTCTTTGCCAACAGGCTTTTATTATTTTTAACATCCGTCTTTACAAGATTGAACTTTCTAAAGTACACCACTTAAAATAATAGTTTATTTGTGTAAATAAAGACGTGAACAGGAAATCTACCATATACTTTTCACTCACTATAAAGCGTATCCTTTGGCAGCTAAATCCAGATTTAAATTTAAAGGGTCACAAGACAATTTATGGGACACAATAGAAAAAAACCAAAGAAGAGACTCACAAAGACACACAACAACTATAAAACGAGGCATAACAACCACAAAGAGACACAAAATGACTACAAAGAGACACAAAATAACTACATACAGAGATGGAAAAAGACTACAAAAAGGGGCAAAACCACCACAAAGAGGCACACAATGACTACAAAGAGACTCTATAATGACTACAGAGACACAAAATGACCACAAACAGACCCAAAATAACCAGAATGAGACACAGAGTGACTACAAAGTTACTCCAAAATACTAAAGAGAAACAAAATGACCATAAAGAGACTTAAAACAACTACAAAGACAAAGACATAGAAAATGACTACTTCAAGGGGCAAAACTACTACAGACAAAAAAAACCCCAAACAATATATAGTTACACACAAAGAGACACAAAACATTAAATATTGAGTCTGTGTTTTGCTCCTATGTAGGAGAGATGGTGGGGCCTTTTGCATGTATGTTTCTAGGGGCCTATTGTCTCATAATCAGCCACCGCCCTTCTATCATCATCACTGGCCTCGCGCTGGCCAAATGAAATCCAGCGTGTGCATTTGGTTAAACAACCTCTTGCCTTGAGAAATGTTAACTCGGGGAGCGGGTTCAGTCCTGTTGGAGTCTGGCTGAACGCATCAATCCAGAGCCTCCAGAGAAGAGTCTCATCCGCTGCAGATGACCAGCCAGGCCTCGTGGTGGTTACTGAGCAGAATCTGGTCCTCGTTGCTCTGGTTGAATATGCATGGCTGTCTCAGATACTCCCTCTGTCCGCAATCCCTCCCCCTATCATTCCTTCCTTCTTATCCTTCCTTTCCTCCTTCCTGCATCCTATCTCATTTGCCATTACTGGGCTGCAGTTGATTAGTGCTGCTGGATGCATCGGTTTCCACTGCAGCGCCCCGTCTCAGCACATGCGTATAAATAGGCCCTCTGGTGCTGTAATTGATAATAAGGATCCAGTGTGTGAGCAGAAAAAAAGGAAGAGCTGCTGCCATAAGCATTTGTATTCACCAGTGACTCCAAGCCCAGGATGAAGCCTCTGCACTGGGGTAGATAATGAGGCAGCCAGGCCTCTGAGCCTGGATCTCCGAAAATGATCTTGGTGAATCAATCATGCCCTTTTTTCCTGTTTAAGCCAAAGGGTAACAGTCTGGTAAACTCCCTTCTCCTCAAATGCTTCCAGCAGCTTCAACAACACAAGGACATTTAATAACTCCCTATTATAGTGCAATTAAACATTACAATTAGTCTGATGTGGCACTTTGCACCCTCTTCTCCCTGTGTATATGATTAACTTATAAGTATGTTATTTTTTGAGTTAAAACCAGCACTGAAGTGATTGGAAGATGAACAGAAACCTAATTTTAATATTGAATACACTTTGCGATCATACAATTGTTTGATTCTGTCTCGTGGCTTGAAGAGTCTACAATAAACACAGCAACTCGTATCTTCACTTCCCCCCTACCCGCTTCCTGTAGTTGGTATTTCCCGGAAATATAAATGGATGCTCGAGCCCCCGGGGAAGTATTTTGCCCGAACACCCTGGGAAGAGGAAACAAACAGAGGTAACGTAAGTTGTTGCATTTATTTATCTTTAGTAATTTATCTTCTGCAGCTGTCTATTTGTTGGCAGGGAGAACAAAAGGACCAGCTCTGTGTCCTCGCTGTGCACATGGCTCCCAGCATCCACAGTCCAACAATGAATACATATGTAGCATCTAGTGATGGCGAGATGAAGCCTCATGAGGCATCGAACCACTTCAGCCAATTGGTTCGAGAAAGGGTTCATTACTCGAAGCTTCATGTGCACACGACACCACCTACTGGCCAAGTGTATAATCACAGGCAGCTGTATCTGAACCACATAATGTGATGCATTGAATTTTTGTGTCTGTTATGGCTGTTGGGAATGACTATGAATTACAAAATGTATGACCAAATAATTGCTGTACATAAATTATCACATATGTGCATAATAAAATATTTTTTGAATGTATTCTGTGTGTGTACATTTTCCCAAAATGGTAGTATCATATGATATGGCAGGTTGTGTAATAATGTTATGTCACTTTAGGAAAATGGCATGGGCTTCAGCAGGCAAAGGACAGGGAAAGTGCTTGTGGAACTAGGAAGAGGGGACTGAATATGCTTGTGTAACTTGGACAGTGATGTACAGGACAGGGGACATTTTATTCATTTTTATTCAGAAATAACTATATAAACGCTATCCAAACTATCCAAACTCTCAACTTACCGCAACTCTCCACCAACAACCCACATTTTGAATGGAGCCTGAGGGGTTTATATTGCTGTCAAACCTCCCGGCAAACTCTGAACCACTTCCCGAAGCAGTCACGTGGTACAGCCGGCAGCGAGGCTTCGGACGTCATCATTTTGGCTCCTCCCCTCAATGAAGCAAGCCTCGATACGCGCTTCGCGGAAACGCCCCCTCCATTACTCGACACACGCTTCGAAGCGTCGGCACATCTCCTAACATCACTAGTAGCATCCCGGCTGAATAATCGGTCTGTAGTCTTGAACTGATGGTCCATAAGTCTTTAATGAATCACACCTTGAACACACCGTAAGAACTTGTGCCTATATCGGCCAGGTGCTAAAATAATAAAACTGTATCCATCTTCCTTGTTAAAACACTTTTTCCGTCCCTTTAGTGACTTTTCTAACTGCTTCCTTAATGGCTTCTTACTTTCGGTTTTTATACCTTCAAAATAAAAGCGCAACAGGAAATGCACCGACTGCAGTGACAAAACGTCCAAAATGAGAGACATAAAAAAGGAACAATCTATTTAAATACACTACACATTCTCAGAGGTCCTTTACAACATACAATAACTTGTGTTCTCCTTGACTCCATCACACCCCATCTCACATACTATCCGTGGTCTAAGTAACAGCGATACATCGTTACAACATTGTTTTTGATGATTCAACAGTCTTGATGGCAGGTTATGCAGTTATTAGAATTAATTAGACTACATTAGATAATATCAATCGGTGGCTTAATGTCTGTGTGTTGGAGTAGAAAAACATTTACAGACAAATAGAAAAAACCCATTGATCAGAATGTGACGAATCAATCATGTTTACACCGTAAATCACCAATAATATAGATTTGTTACATTAAATGAAAGCGTCTCTCTGTAGAAAATCAAGTGTTTGTTCTACTCAGTGTGATTGACAGGACAGATGATCAGAGGAGCAGAGTTTCTACCATCACCATTATTACATGGACCAAAGAATGGGTAGAGTTTCTCAGTGAAGCAGCAGCCAGTAAAGCAGTAGATCAGAGCTGCAGCATGAACGTCATAAAAGGAGACCAGACCCTTCTCATAATCCACAAACACCCCCACCTTCTGAGGCCGAGACTTCAGAGAGAGACGGATATCAGGGCCAGCAAGAGCTATGTACTCATTCTCATCACTCAACCATATCGTCCAGTAACCATTCTGAGGAGTCAGTGTGATGCTTCCCTTCCTGTTGATCGACTCTCTGGCCACTCCTAACTCCCACCTAGGCTTCCCTTTAACCTGAACCTCGAAGTAAAATCTTCCTGAAGAGAAACTCTGCTTTGCTAAAAGATTAAGCCAACGATCAAATCTCTCTGGATTGTTTGGGCGTTTCGTATTTACATGACCAGTTTTAACTTGTTTTCCATCACCAGACAGGATGAGATAAGGGTGTGCTGTATCAGGATCAAGAGTCACATCCACTGCAGACTGCTGGACCCTCTTCAGCTCGACCTCGAACAGCTTCTTCATCTGTTTACTGAGCGTCTCTTCCAGCTGATTCAAAGCTCTCCTCACAGTCCCCGCATATGAAGATGGGCTGACTCTGACTCTTGTCCAGTCCTTGGTGGGTGGAGCAGTGTTCGGGGTCCTGAAGCTCTGGAGGAGATGGAGGTGGTCTTCAGAGCGTGAGAGCTGCTCCACCTCAGTGCTTCTCTTCTTCAGCTCAGAGATTTCCTGTTCCAGCTCTTTGATAAAGCCTTCAGCCTGTTTCTCTGTCTTTCTCTGCTTCTCTTTGATCGTGTCGATGAGCTCGGCCTGGCTTCTCTCAACAGACTCCTTCAGAGCGGTGAAGACCTGAACACCATCTGCTATCTCTCTGTCTGCATCTTCCTCACTGAGGTCGACTGAGTATTTGATCTCCTGAATCTTCAGTCGTCTCTTCTGGATCATCTGCTGAATTTCAGCCTCTGTCTTCCCCAGCTCGGCCTTCTTTTGTTCATATCCTTCTTTCAGAGGAACAACGTCATGGTTCTTGTGGTCTAAAACAGTGCAGAGCATGCAGACACACATCTGGTCGGTCTTACAGAACAGCTCCAGAGGTTTATCGTGCTTCGTACACATCCTGCCTTCCAGGTTCTCCACAGGGTCGATCAGCTGATGTCTTTTCAGACCTGACGTTGTCAAATGAGGCTCCAGGTGAGTCTCACAGTAGGACACCATACACACCAGGCAGGACTTCAGGGCCGTCAGTTTGGTTCCAGTGCAGACGTCACAGGGAACTTCAACTGGTTTGGCAGCTTGTTGCTCTGAGCTGCTGCTGCTGCTGGCTTTCTGTTGAGCTGACTGTCTGAACTGAGCAGCCATCTCAGAGATGAAAGTATTGACCCGCAGCTCAGGTCTATAGTTGAACACCTCTTTACAGTTTGGACACTGAGACTGGACATTAACGTTCCAGTGTTGAGTGATGCAGGTTTTACAGAAGTTGTGTCCACATGGTATGGCGACTGGATCAGTGAACACATCCAGACAGATGGAGCACAGAAACTGATCTTCAGTCAGCAGACAGCTGGCAGTAGACATATCTACACTCTGAGGACAAAAACAAAACTGTTATTACATCTTTAGCAGCAGCAACAGAGTGTGTCAGGTATTGTTTTCACATTGTGGGTCTGTGTGTGTCATCATCGTAAAATGTGTCCTGGAGACGCCTACTGTAGAGGGAACTATTACAGAAGAGGGTTTGAGTGCTTTAGAAAGGTGCTTACAAAATAGAATTTTAATGTCTAGACAGATTTTGTCACCGTGACACCTGAATGCAGTTTCTGGATCATTCTTTCTTTTCTTCCTGTGGTTTTGCTCCGTTTTTTGCTGCCTGTGTCTGATCCCTGACTATTAGCTATCATAAGACAATGATAAACTTACTGTTTAGTTTAAACGTTGCAGTGATTACATCACAAGCCCTCTAGTTCTTGTTAATATCAAAATGTAATAAGTAAAATCATAATAAATTAAATTTGAACCCTGCTGCTTGTATATTATTGGAGTGAATTCATATAGTTTGTAAGTAGCCTGAACATTTTTAATTCCTCTTTAATATTAAACACTATTTACTGTGACGTATTTGGACCGCAGTCTAAATGTTGCTCTTGTGGCACTGAGTTGAACTTCCTGTGAGTCGGGTCCGTGCATGAAGTATAATCCATGATCATTGTTCAGTCAGTTTGAGTATTAATGACCTCATTGGTCTACTTGTGTTCATGTATTCTGCTACGTGTGAGTTCCTTCTTCAGTAGCCAATGCGTTGTCTGTGTTGTCTCATTGAATGAGCACGTGCAATGAAACTGCGCAGCAAAACGTCAGCTTGTTCCATTCTCCAACTTGAATAATGAAAAGTGAGGAAAGGAAGTCGAGAGCCGGAAACGGAGACAGCTCGCCTTCAAAGTAAAAGTTGAGCGTTTTCAAACGTGTTTGCTCCAGAGATCAATTCATGGAAAGCTAAATTAAATAAACAAATATAAATAATGAACATAATAAATTACTGTTATAAAGTCATATTTCTACCACTTTCCCACAATTGAACGTGAATAAACTGCCAATGGAAGAAAACACTGAATTATTTGTATGTAATAATGATTCATTATATCCAATTAATTCATTTAATTAAAGGCTTCTTAAAATATTATTGCACGTGTTCATTCAAGGAGACAACACAGACAAAGAGTTAACTGCGTTCAGGCAGCATCAGCTACTGAAGAAGGAACTCGCATGTAGCAAATACATATACATGAACACAAGTAGATCAATGAGATTATTAATACTCATAAACTGACTGAACAATGAACATGAATTATACTTCATGGACGGACCGAGTAGAGCTGACTTGTTTGAGTTGATGGTTGTTGAAACACAGTAAATATTATCAGCTGAACTTCCTCACAAACACAGACAGCAGGAACTACAGAGACAGAAGTTTAGAGGAAAGGCTTTACAGTTCAAGGATATTTACCAAAGTATAGAACAGTTATGTAAGTTATGAAACATCAATTTTGTACCTCTATAATCAATCAATACAGCCACACATTACATCAGATGCTGTTCTCCGTGTTTGGACAATCCAAAGGGAGTAGCAGCTAGGCTAGTTAGCTTCTAGCAGGCCTAGTTTATCTGCTACTTTGTTCTTTCTTATGGATCCTGGTTTGAACTCTCTTCTGACCAAATGTTGAGTTTCTCTGTAGAACAGTGTACTCACCAGAGTTTGTCAGAGACTCTGCTGGATTCACTTGGATGTTTATTTTGAGAGGAACAGAGAGACTTGTCTCGACTGCAGCTCTGCTGTCGCTCAGACTTTCACTTCAGGAGAAGTGAGTCTGCAGCTCTCCTCTTTCACAGTTGCTCCTCCTCTCAGTGAAGCTATGTGAAGGAGCTGACATTCAAACATGAGTTTGACTTTTTCCTTCTTATTCTCCTTTTCGTGTGTTTTAAACATTAAATCTGAAATACTGTATGTTTTAAAAAAATAAAAAAATCCACAATAACTAAAATATTATATATACAGACAGAATTGTTGTGTTGTATGAATACATATTGTATAAATAAATGTATGTTCCATTAATAATAAATTGAAGAAGCCTTAAATCCGATATAAAAAGGTGTCCTAATTTACCAATATAGTAATAATGTTGGTATTGATTTGGAGTGAATTGGTCACATTACATGGAAGCTATTGAGAAAACTGTCATTATTTTCTATTAAAGTATATATGTAAAATAAATGAATTATGCGTTAATCAAAATACGTGTGCCTCATAAGAACAATTTAGAATATCGGTTTAATAAATACAAAAAATACTAATATGGATAGGTCAGCATTAAGATATTGAAAAAAAAAAACATCAGCAATGTGTCATTAAAACTGAAATTTTCCAAATTAAATCTAACTTTTTTTTATCCTGCTTATTATTTCAATTAGGCCATGTGTCAAGGCACAAGTGGAATCAACTCGTGTTTTAATTGACATCCTAATGTTTTAAGACTGGGGTCTCAAACTCAATTTGGCTTGGGGCCACTGCTGGTACATCTCATAGGAGGGCCACTTCAGCTTTAAAACAAGAACAAGCGCAATATTTTTGAAAATTGGCTTTTATTTTCATTTCTAGCATATTTCCATCAGACTTAACAAGAACATGCAAACAGCAGTTTTTTATATATATATATTTTACATTATGTTTTCCTTACATTATTATTAAAACATTGCACTGAACCAACAAATGCAATCCCCAAATCAGAAGTGCGTTTCTAAATGGGAAAAGGTGAATGCAGTTTTTCAAACTCACACGACATTGAGAAATGGATGCGAATGAGCTTTCATGCAATTTTGTGATTCAGTGTTTTCCATTGAAATCCTCCGAGACCTCGCTTTGATCTCCAATTTTCTCCAGCTGTCCGATAGTCAGATACAATTGTGTTCTTGCACTCGTCTCCTGCAATCCTCTCCTCCCTTCCTCAACTCCCACCCCTCCTATTCGTCTCCCTCCTACCTTCCTCCTCCCACGGTTTGGAACAAGCTAAAAGTAAACGCGAGGACACATCTGAGCCGCATGCTGTTCTTGTTTGCCTTTCCCAGATTGCTGCTGGCCCTGGTGCGAGTGGGAGTTGGCAGTTCCCCTCATCATTTTATCTCCACTGTCAGATGCTACTGAGCTACAGTGATCTCTTAACCACGGTCACAGTCATATATACACACACTGACATGACAGGTATCTAACATTTTCTACACTGTAGCTGCTTCATCGACGAGGTAAAAACACACCGGGGTATACAAAAACATGGTGAAGAAAACAAACGACGTTTAATGATAACTTGATATGTAGAACGATTGCCCCAACTCTATTTGTTTCGAATGCCAGATATACTTTTGGGCAAAATGTATAAGGTCTTTACCGGGTTCTCTCTTCCATACTGTATTTAAACCGATATAACGGGAGTATTTTAAGATAAACTCTTGCTGAGAACAGCCTTAATGATACTGGGCCACAAGAGATACAGCAAAGAAAGAATTTGCATGCTGTCCCACTGAATTCCTGTACGTTGTGCAGATAGCAGAGCCATCTGAGACGATATTGTGGTCATGAGCTGCATACATACCTTTTACTCCACACCTTTAAGCCATCAAACCACTACATGACAACCAAAGGGCCCCACCAACCAAACAGCACAGCGTGGCTCTCGCTGCTGCTACAACGGCGCCCTCCTCTGCTGTTTGCAGGTACTGGAGTGCTCGACCAACCCCTTGTGCAGCTTCTTCTCTTGCTACATTAGATCCTGGAAAGAAATGGAAAAACACGCTCGCAAGCTTCATGAATATTTTAAAACTTTAATATACAGTGCTTTGTAAATCATTACTAAAAACACAGGTGGTAAAAATCAAATCGACACAAATAAGTTACGCTGTAGTAAAAAGCACTTGAGATTCCTTTCCGTTGTTCCTCATTAGTGTGAACCCCATATATGAAAATAGCATAGAAAGTATTTCATTCATATATAATTCTTTTCTAATTTTTAGCTAAATAAACATTTTGTCTCATTAAATTCCCTTCACCAACCGGATGAACTGAGGAAAGTTTACAGTTTATGTCGACAGCCTCCATTTCATCCATAACTCTGCTTCTTTTTTTTGTTTAAAAACAGCTTGAAAAACCTTTTTCGTGTCGACAACTCGTCCCCCCCCCCCCCCCCCTGTGAGAACCTCAAGACAAGCTCAAATAAAAAGGAAATATAAATTAACATACCAAACGTGGACAGTCTGCAAAACCTTTTTTTTCTCAATTGACTGGTGTACAGTTTTTGACCTCTCTCTCTCACACACTCGCACACAAACACACACACACACTCGCACACACAGTCTGTGCATAGACCCCGGTTTAACTTGTGGAGTAACTGGTAATTGGAGCCCTCCCCCCCCAAACACACACACACAACTTCCTCACTGTGGTTTGTCCTTGAAAGGAAAATAACCCTTTAACCCATTTGTTGCTCTGGAGACAGAAGCTGGCTCCGGGCTGAAGGGCTTAACTTAGAGACAGACTGATCAAAACATGTATTTTCCATATTTAAAATCTGTCCCATCAGCAAGGTAAACAGAAGTCAACCATAGATACGCATACGATATTCACTGCCAGGCGGTTTGTCCACCTCAGATGTTGTGAATTCTTTCCAAACCACCACGAACTGCATTTAAATGTTTACTATATTTGCACTTTGTTTGTTTTTGTGTGCCAAGTCCCGCTGTCCTTCAGTGAACTGCTGACCCACATAGTGGAGGTTTCAACAGAGCGCGTCGGTGTCACAACGACCTCAACACAGTATCCAGCCTCCAATACTTTCTGGCGTAACATTTTTCAATTCAAGAGTCAACCAAAAATCAGCAAACCGGGATTTTAGCGTGAATGTATACAAGTCTCATGACCGCACTCACAATCCCCTGTAAAAGAAACCTGCACAACTTGATATGCAGAAAAAGAAAGATTCTTCCTCTCTTAATGCACGTCTGTCGAGGACAGTAAATCATTTACTGAATTATTAAAAGTCCGTGGAAAAGTGAAAAAAAAGAAGCATACATCAAAGATGTTGATATCTTGTTCTAAAAAAAAAGGAAATATCTTCAAAATCTGTTAAAACATTAGAAATCTAGGTTACGTTGGGTTTACAAAGCACGCTTCAGTTTCCCTTAATGCCCGTTTGTCGATGTCGGTCAATCATTTGGTGACATTTGATATATGGTTCTAAAAAGAAAATGAAATATCCCGTCTTATGTCGGCATTCAAAATCTGTTAAAACCTGCAAAATCTGGGTTGAGTTTGGTTTACGGTCGAGAATGCTTCTGCCTCTCTTAGCGAACGATTTACTCTAAAATCTCAGGGTAGTAAGCGCGTCACCCGCATGACATCCGTTTGCTAAACGGGTCTTGAATGTGTTTGTGCCGTTTGTTGTATCTATAGAGACCTGCGGTTTACAACAGTCTGAGTCAGTACCTCCTATCGGTTACAGGGTTGACAACAAGGCATCCAGAGAAGCCAGTCGTAAGCATGGGGGGGGGGGGGGGGGGGGGGGCTTTGGACGCTCTGGTAACAGGGGGTCAAATTGTTCTATTGCACATACATTTCTGCCTTTTCTTCATTTCTGGCATCCCAAGAAAACAATGTCACAGTTATAAACAGGCAGCAAGTAGCATTCTTTGTTTAAATAATAAGAAAGAAAGACAAATGCTCAGGACAAGTAGGGAAAAGCGCTCCATTACATTGCAGCCCAAACCAGGATGATATAATAATAATAATAATAATAATAATATCATCAACAAGAATATCCACAAAAACAATAACCATATATAACGACACAGGCAGTAAAAGTAACGTTTACCTGTATATATATATATATATATTTATAATTAAAAAAAACAACAGTGTAAAATTGATTGTCATTTCAAGATAAAAAGCATCAAAACATCCAAGGCATCAACAGTGAGGAACAAACTGGGAACTATAAAAAGTAACGAGGGCTGAGGGGGGATTCACAGAACTAACGCCCAAATGAACAACGCTCACAGAGAGAAGGGGGGGGGGGGGGGGGCGACGACTCATTTGGTGCACATCATGCGTCTGAGAAAGCTTTTGGCAGCCTTGAGTGCAGGAGAGCGTCGAAAAACAAAAGGCAACAGTTTGTACATGCCATCAGTCCGTCTGAGCGCAGAGACACCAACAGCACGACCCACCGGTCAGATTTCACTGTTCATATTGCCAAAACATCCAACTGGGATACAGCTTAAGCAAGCGCGTGCTGTGGCTCATACAGTGTGGAGAGAGAGAGAGAGAGAGAGCGAGAGAGAGAGAACAAAAAGGGGTCCCAACAAGTTCCTCAACCGTTGAACGAAACAGGACGAGACTCGAAGTGCTGAGGAAGGCCGCGGCCTGGCGTGGAGAGCAGGAGAGCGCCGAGAGAGGCGGCATGGCTTTGATTTGACCGAGCCCTGTGACCAAGGGAGGTAACGCTTGAACAGCTTTATAAGCAGAGTAAAGGGGGCGTTTTGAAAAGCACATACGAACTCATTGTTGCGCACACACACACACACGCTCAGTCAACGCATTCACCAACACACATACACACAGGAGTAAATCTGTCCCTGAATGTGCCAAGCAACGGAAGTCTTCTTGTTCCACAAAGATATTCACAAAGTTCACAGGAGGGATTCTTCTTCTCTTTTGAAATATCCCTCGTCCCGTCCCAGAGAGTGAAGCCGCGCTGCACAGTGCAGTCAGTGTGCGCGGCCCCGTTTTCCCTCTCACTGCCAGTCCTCGTCGTCTCCGTCGTCCCCGGCCGACGAGTCGTCGTTGGTGCTGTCCCCGCCCGCTTGTCTCGTCCCGTTCAGCTGCCGGGCGGCGAGGACCGCGGCGGCCTCGGCTGCCGCTTTCGCCGCCGCCGCCGCCGCTCGCTCGTCGGCCTCCTTCTGCCGCAGCGCTGCGGCCTTCTTCTCCTGCTCGGCGTGGCTCTTCATGTGGGCGCTGCGGCTCTTCACCTTGTAGAAAACCCTACACAGGAAAACAGGGAAGAGCGTATTGCTGAAGCCCTTTTAACTCACGCGGTCACGCTATATTTGCCACCTGGTGCGCCAGAGGAAGCTGCACCGCTGCCGAGGTTGTAAAGAAACAGCGTCAAGGTTTTTAATGCCGTTGGGAAATGAATAATTAATGAAAGACCACTGTGGGTGCAGAGGAAGCTTTCCCCACTTTTCATTTTTCACTTTAATAAGGTCTCAGATGGGTAATCATGCTGCATGTTGTTAAGCTGGGACTCTCACATCATTTCCATTTACTCACCAAGCATTTCATCAGCTTATTTCATGCAGTTTGCGTGAATAAAAATGAAATATATAAAAAGAGGGACACGGCCGGTCTGATCATTTTGAGTTTTTTTTGCCACGCACGACTTTAAAAGGTTGGCTTGTCCACAGTCAGTTTATTTAACCGATTTCTATATTTTTGTAAAGACGATGACAACTGATTGATACAACTACTACGGAGCTCTTAGTGGAAGTTAAACCTGACAGCAGTCAACTCAGCTTTGCTCTGTGTTATATCAGTGTAGTGTAGGGAAGGGAAGGAAAAAGCCAATGCGCTTAAGGAGTTCTTTAACCGTCTGTAAATATCGCTCTCTTGGTCGGTCTTCGTAAAGACTGGGGTCAAAGTTCAGCATGATGTACGGCAATAAAGAGATAACATCACAGCATGTGACTCAGCAGCGGGTCTGTGCAGCCATGCGATACAATGACCGCAAGGCGGCTAATAAGCCCCGTTGAATTTCCCGTAAACACACATTATCAGACGCTGAAGTGGTGGATAATCTATAATGAGCGTACTTTGAGCAGAGCGAGTACTCAAGAGGCCCGAGCGAAGCTCTCGTCAAGTCACTGGGCAGAGCTGCATTGACGAGAGGCGCGTTGCGCCGCATCGACTTTGTGTTTCAGTTGCTAGGACACAGTTGGCAATAACAGGCCGCGCTGTTACTTAATCAAAGGCATGACAGGACGGTTTGATTCTTTCCAACACCATGAGGCGCTGGCCTCTGTTTACCAATTCAAAATCCAAGTGGGCAATAGCAACAGAAATGTATTTCACGTCCAGCCAGTTCAGTCTGAGGCCACTTGTGCAACTGCTGCCGTGAGCTTTGCGTGAGTAAACAGAGCCGTGCCAACGTCTCCTATACAACAGCGGTGACTGATGGGATATTTCTGATCACTGACCTGCCACATTTCTTGCAGGGAAACTCTCCCTCCTGACCAGCTGAGCCTTTGTTGACCGTCGGCGGGCTGGTCTTGCGTGCGTTGCCGTCGTAGCGGGATTTGGAGCTGGGCGGGGGTGGCGGAGGGGGGTGGACGACCCGGGACAGCAGCTGGTCCCTCCCAACGTCCTCCTGGCCTTTCATGATCAGGACGGTCCCCGGCTGCACGCACAATAAAAAAAAAAGCGAGAGGTGTAGTTTAAACATGAGAGAAACGGTCGCTGAGAGCAATTAGCAAAAGAAAAGCTACTTTATGAGCACCTTTTATGTAGGATACTGTTACAATGGCATGCACACATGTGGCAGTTAACACACACACACAGCTTAAGGAAACTAAAGTACACATAGCCTTTATAAGCCACCTATTATGTGTGCTAAAGGGCAAAATGCAATGCATTTAACGAGGATAAAGGCTTCTCGTCGAGTCATTGTTTGCTGACGGACATAATGGGGTTACACAATCCAGGAAGGTGGACGTCAGCCAAGTGTTCTCCTCTAAAGTATCCAGCAGGGGGCAGCAAATCAAACACCCAGCCGCCGGGGACAGGACGGGAAGAGTTCAAAAGGTGAGATGTGTCGACGCCTGGTGAGTTCAAGTGAGGATTTTAAGCAGTAACACCCGGAGGATTACTGCGTTAGCCTTTAGCTTCCTACCTCCCCTGCACAGGCTTTTGTTTACCTTAAAGTCATGTGTATCTGAGTACATGTAGGTGTGAAAACAAAAGAAATAAAAAGACTGATAACTCCTGTGATCAAAGTACTTTCATGGCTTTGAGAAAGTACACTTTTTGACCGAACACGGTATTGGTAATTAGAATATAATCACCACAGTATTAATTAACACATACAACAATGACAGTAATCCCTCTGCAGCACTGACCTACTTCATGATTTTGCATGCTTTTATCTTTCAATACCATTATTATTCCATCTCTTATTATACTCACAGTGAGGTATTCACAACATCAGATATATTTCAAACACTGAACTGGCTCCTACAGAGAGTGCAGTAATTTACTCTATTTTAGTTTAATTTCATTTACTTTATTTACTTATTTTGCACTAGTGTCAGTAACACTTCTTATACACTTAATACTCTATTGTGCATATATATTTATGTTTTCACTATATTGTTTTTTCTACTTCTTCTGTAATCTTGATGTTATGATGTACAGTAATGAAATTATATCCTTCAACATTTTTCCATGTGATCTGAGGACAAAGACACACTCCTCACTCCTCCCCTGATCTACCGATGCCATTTCCCTTCCGTTCCCATGCGGCGCCGATAATGCATTTCACACTCACATTGTCGGCGGACTGCAGCGTGTGCGTCGCCCCGGCGGGGCCGACTTCCTGCTTCCTGTCAGCTGACCCCTCCCACTTCCTGCTGTCCTCCTCCTTCTGTGGCTCCGATCTGTGATAGCCCTGCTGGCCCAAAGAAGAAGAGTGTGAAGACACAAGGAGAGAACCGTACCGCTAGATGCTCTGTGCTGAGTTTTACACAGAATATAACGATCACGTCAGCTCGAAGGTGTTTCTACGGGACATGCAGTCAACACTGACTTTGCACAGTCACTATAACAACCACCATAACTGTACCTGCAGTGTTTCCGTGGATGAAATAATTCTCTGCATCTGCTATTGACGCTGAGGACAGTATGGAGAGCGCTGCAGCCGCTAACACAGTTCATTTTAAGACTCCGGTGGTCAATGAAGATATTCTGAGCGGTGTTATTTCTGAGCTTTGGTTTTTAGTTTCACATCTAAATAAAACTGCTGTTTCGCGTTTAATCAGATCCGCCTACAGTCATTCAGATCGGTCCATTTGTCTACTTGACAAAATGCTCCTGAAGCACTTTTGGCAAAAGCTCGGATACTGTTCTCAGTAACAAAATCATTTCAAATCTATATTTTAGGGTTAGCAACACATCTGCATCTGCAGCGCGGATACTAAACATGGCAACAACACTGACCTTGTGGTCCGTCTCCTCCTCGGTGGTCTTGCTCTCAAGCGGCTCCACCTCGCCGTAGATCAGCATCCCGTTGCGGCCCATCTTCACATGCTTCTTGTACGTGTAGTAAAACTCCACACACTGCGCCACCGACTTAGTGGTCACCTGTGAACCACACACACACACAAACACACACTCCTTTTTAATAGAGTTTCTCTCTCTCTCTTCTTTACTTTTAAATGTCACTACATTTTGGAGAAGCCAGAGCAACCTCAGATGATGTGCAGCTTTTTTTTTCCACTCATTGTCTGTTTTCATTCTGTATATCAAATGTCCTTCAGATAACACAATAACATGGGATTTGTTTTGAGAAGCAAAGACAGGGCCAAGCACAACAACAGCCTAAAGCACATTCACAAATCAAATTTCGAAAGCCTTTAATCTGGCGGTTTGGCCAATGAACACTGAGAAACTCTAAATCTGATATACTTCGGCCTCCCTCTTGATCAACGAAGTGACAAGAGGACAAGAATGTGAAATAGCTTTGCAGTCTGGAAAAATAGAAATTGACTGCAGATAATTAAACAAGAAGGAAACATTGCTGCAGAGTGACTGGACTTCCCTTCTCAGCCCACCCATTGTGAGGAAAAACATTGTGTGCAAATGTTTTTTTTTTTTTTGTGTTTTTGGGGGAGGTTCAGCAGCCCACAGCTACGATGTGGCCTTCACTAGAATGGAGAGCTGCTATGTTCCTCTTCTGGTGCTGTGAAACCACACGCATACCTGTTTCTGCACCATGAAGAAGTCCTTCTTGTATGCAGCGATGCCTTTGTTGAACTGCCGTCGCTCAGCTGCGGTCCAGCTGTCTGATCCTGAGAGAGAGACGTTTAAAGAGAGAGAGCGAGAGAGAGAGAGAGAGAGAGAGAGAGACACAGCCCTTTAAAAACACTCAAGTATCTGCTTCCAGACTATATTCTGAATGAGAGGAGACCCTGACAAGTTCAATCCCAGCCCCCCACCCTTAAAACCTCTCTCACACACACACACACACACACACACACACACACACACTCAAATCACTAGATAAACAATGGCGCTCCTGTCTTCTGCTTGGGATTAACCACATGCTGTAAACCCCCTCCTTCCCTCATCGCGTTGACCCTGACAATCCTCCACAGTCTCCCACTACCCCCCCCCCCCCCACACACACCACAGCCCCGACACTCTCACTACTGCAGCTGCCATGGCTCTGAGGCAAAGTCACTGTTGGATGGTTGACACACCCATTATTATGAACCAGAGCACAAGCGTAGTCAGAATTCATAAGTGCTGAAATCAGTATTTTCAACTCATTATGCGCGTTTGTTTTGGGCGTCTGAATACCAGCTGGGTGGGGTTCATCAGATAAGGCAAAAAAATTTCTGGACGCCAGAATATTATGACAGTTATTAAGAATTCAGGCAACTTTCTGTGATAGTTTACTCGTCACTACGTTAGTGCAGTAACTCTACGACTGCAATTAAGGATTATGTTCATTATCAAATGACTGTAAGGCTGTCACATTATCAGATATTCACTACACGATTATCGCAAACTAAAGAGAATTAAAAATGAATAATACCAAAATATTAATCCTATCAGTCTAATTCATCTTTGGTCATTGTGCACTTACAAAAATGAGTGTTGGGATGTAAAGAGAGAGCCTGTAACCATAACTGTACAAAAGCACGATATTATACAATATTATAATATTTGTATTGTAAACATGTTTTCAATAATACATTTTTATACAGTAAAAATTGACCGTTGATATCTTTAAATAACTTTTTTTTTGTCCGCTCAACAGTCTAAAAATCAAAATAATCAATTTATCGTCACATAAGGCAAAGAAACACACTATTCGTTGACGACTCACCTGAGTAGTGGTAGTTTGCCAGATTATGAGACTTGGGGAAAACCGGATTCCTCAGCATCAGGAGGGACAGAGCGGCCTGAGAAACAAAACAACACTTGAACAATGCTGGAAAGTGAACAAACATTAGCGGCACAGCGGTGATTGTTATCAGCCTTTATACAGCGGGTCACTCCCGACTCTTTGCTTCATCAGACGCTCCAGTCGAGCTTTACAAACCCGTTAAAAACACACCGAGACAAACAATGACCCGGTTGCTGACAGGTAACCAGGGGGGGGGAAGAGAGAGAGAGAGAGAGAGAGAGAGAGAGAGCGAGAGAGCGAGAGAGCGAGAGAGAGAGAAGTCTTGACCGTGCATGAATGTTGAAAGACGGCAGTTTGAGCCGGACTGCTGCAGCGAGTGGGCGCATTGACACCCCCCCCCCCCCCCCCCTTGCTAGTAGTTTCCTTGACAACGTTGGACCAGTGTTGGTCAGCACCATAAAGCACTCCGACAGCTCTGCTGCTACATCTTCAATAACGGAAGTATTGATTTAGGATCAACGTTTAAGTCACTGTGAACACAAAGTAATGCACAGTCGGCACTCTGTGTAAAATAATTCATCTTTTAGATCCGCTGTAACTTTATCGTGAGAAAACAGCTCTTCTTTACACGAGACAAAAGTGGGTTAAAAATGTGACTTCGTTTTTAAAAAGCTAATATTCAGGAAGATGAATGAACACCATTCATGTGTTTGCACTTGTAAAAAGCCTTTTGCAACATTGCTTTACGTTGATATTTGCCTTTATGTGGTAAAATGCGTTGGAAGCTTTCTTTAGAAAAGTGATCCATCAATAAAGTGTATTATATTATTATCATCTTTACTATTATTAAAGCTACTGTGATTCCTTGAATGACAGACAATTAATCGTCAACCATTTACATTAATGAATAATGGTTTGTCATTTATAGTCGCAGCTTTTCCAGTGTGAGAATTTGCTGCTTTTTTGTGTCTCAACATTAAAATAAATTGAATAAGTTTGAGTTTGAACTGTTGATCGGACAAAACAAGATATTTGATACTCTGGGACTCTTTGGAAATTGCGACAGGTATTTTTATAATGAACTATATCGTAATCATAGGTAGTCGCAGCCCTATTTATTATCATTATAATTTAAATGAGTCACATTAACTTTGAGGATACAAGCTGGTCACATGCAGCACGGCTGTTCTGGGATGCTAAGCTTTAATATTTCCTTTTTATTATCCCAGCATCCCTCTGCTTCTCTTAAATAATAATAAAAGTGACTTTTGGTATTTCAATGTGACGTGACCAGGAGAGAGCCACTCGAAATGCTGCCTCATAACGTTTCACAGTGCTAAGAAATATGTTTATTTATTTTATTCTAGAGTAGAATTACATGAATCAATTAAAGGCAATATGCTTTACAATGCTGTACATTTCCCCTCAGGACAAAACAAGATGGAGCATTGGTACAACACTACAGCACCATCACAGTTTCCCAAAGCATCTCCCAAGGTCTTGTTTTGTCTGACAATCAGCCCCAAACCCCAAATATTCAGTTTATTATCACATAAGACAAAGAGAAGCAGATCTAAGAAGCGGGTAGTGGAACTTTTTTGCTTGATAAACTAGTAATCGACTTCAAGAATAGTCGACAGTTAATGTTCCGTCTATGGATGAATTGGCTCTTTGTCTCAGCGCCACAGTTAACCCTGTGCATCACACCTCACTGACAGCATGTGCAGCTCCGCGCTCTAAATAACCAAACCGTGTCGCTATCTCAGTCATCTCAGGCCACCGCACCAGTTTCACTGCAAAGCATAACTGAAAGTCTGCAGATCACTCACTTCCGTTCAGTAATCACCGGCAGCTCAGATCAATCACTACATGAACCTGCACACGAGAAAGCCCGTCAGTGGGAGATACGTTCAGGCAGGAAGTCGGAGGACACTGCAACAAACTGGCTACTTTAAATGTCACGTGCACGTGCTGCTGGTCAGTAATCAATGTTGTAACTAAGCCTGGCATACTTTCAGTGCGTTAGTGAGATATGTTTTTGTCCCGGTTGGGTTTTGGGGATTTCATTGTTATGGATACAAGGACGCACCACTACGGTTAGTGATGCCCCCTCACAACACTACTGTCTTGGAGCATTTTCACCCAGTTAGAGCAACATTAAGACCAAAAAGAATCTGGATTTACCAGCAGTTAGTGAGATTTTATAAATCCCTAACCCTGATTAAGGAAACTAAGCTTCCCCTTTATACGACGAGAAACATGAAGAAATCAGGTTAGAAATAATCCAGTTACTTAAGTGCATATCAACGATCTGATTGGTGAATTGCTGCAGTCGGTTTCTGTGCACCAACTGCAGCTGAGGCGGGGCATGAATTATATTAATGCTACCATGGAAATATGGAATATAATTATGTTCACGAGTTTTACATTTCCTGTCATTTAAGACAGGAACACTTTAGAACGAATGATTTATTATTTAATTTATGACTAAACTACTCGCAAGACTTTAAAAACTACTATTATCCCTTTCACTTCAATAATTCTGTAAAAGCCCTCCTTCTCCACAACATTAAATATTAATGACGATATAAAACATATGCATTAAGAATTTTACCACTCAAAATCAGCAGCTTGCGGTTTTTACTTCATCAGATTTGATTGACAGTGTCCCAACAAGGCATGTTGCTAAATGCTGATGGGTGCACAGAAGTACTTGATATCATCTGTTTCACCAACTGAGCCCCGCTCACTTCAAACCAGCAAGAAGAGCAAAGAGAAAAAAACAGCTTCAGAGGTTTCTCTCATGCAAAATATGTAAAAACAATACTGTGTATGTACAAGATCCCATCACTCAGGGAAAACTAAATGTGCGAGGTTGGTTTTTGTCTCTGGCTTGTCAGTCAATATGGATTGTTCTGTTGTGCTCACCATTATCTCCCCTTTGCACTCGTACAGACAATGGTGGGCTAACTCCTGGTTGGTGCCGCCTCCGCACACAACACTGGAGCAGGCCAGGTGCATGAGGTCTTCCACTGTAAGACACAGAGCACGGGAAGAAAACACATTTTGTTTTTATGGTTATTATTTTGTACTCAGTGGTGACAAAATGTTATTCTTGTAAGCGAGAGAATAAACGCCAAACTAAAAGATAATTGATTCAATTATGAAACGGCATCGTGCAGTTTTATTTACGTAAAAAAAGAAAAACATCTATTTTTAATAATGTGCGATCAGCAGTACTCCGAATCCAAAACAAAACATCCCCCCCCCGCAGTGACAATTAAGTTTATTTTACCACATTAAATTGCATTTCTATCCCTGGAGAAATAAAATTGCCGGCGTGTCCTCACTGAAACCCATATCTAAATGCAATATAGGAAAATGAAGAAGTCATTTGCTGCTGGAGACATCTTAAATTGCAACAACTCGATAATAAATTATTGAACACACTCTAGTGATAACAACAACAAACATGCTAAACTAGTAAGCTTGGAGAAAAAGAAAGAAAGGCTTCCTGATTTATAAACAAAAAGATAACAGAAAATGAATTCTAGGAACAGAGATTCAGCTTCACGGTAAATAGTCGCCCCACATGCACGTCCACAAATCCTGCAACAACAGTCTGTCCGACAGTATTTATGCTTTCAGTTTCAGGTGATGTAACAGCTGTGAAACACTGTGCTTGGTACCTCTCTGCTGGAGGTCAGGCTTTTCCTCCAGCTCATTCAGTGGAGCCCAGGCCAGCTCCGCTCGATGATGATCCAGCTCGACGGCTGACCGCCGCCTCAGCTCTGGCACCTCGGCCTGGTACCGCGACCCAATATTTATCCGTCTGGGAACGGGACATCAGTGTGAGCTACGCGGCTTTGAATTTTGCTAAGACACATTCGTTCACCGTTATATATTTAAGACATCGCATATCAATATCAGATTACTTGTAAGAGTAAAGCGCTTGTTTCATTTCTGAGATCACATTTTGATTACTTGGTGCTCCTCTCTGCTGTGATCTTTAAATAGACACGGGAAGATTGCTGAGGCTCTCCGGCTCCGAGCGCCACAATCCTTGCACTGTTTTGATTTCCAGCTCGTTACACAGCTCCCTTTTGTCCTCTCAGCATAATGAATAAAATGCAAATTCCTTTTCCAATTTAGTACTTTTAAAACAGAGCGCACTTCTTCAATTCACTGCACCGAAAGTAAACGGATCGTCGTCCGGCTGCGGGACAAAGGTCGCGTTCAAGCAGGAAGAAAGGCTCGTAATTCAACAAATGCGTGCATCTCTGTAGGCCTACATGGCAACTGAAAGCAGATACCTCGGTGTTACAGTTGTGAAATTCATGCTGTGTTACATTACCAGACAACTCTGTTCCAGCATGCCCCCTCCCACCCCCTGCATTTCCAGTAGGCCTGCAGTATTTCCAGCTGAATGTGTGTGTGTGTGTGTGTTCTGGCAGCCTCCATCGGGGAAGGTGGGCTACTAAAAGTTGAACTGCGCCGGCTCTCGTGTGTTAGGGAGTGCAGCAGGCCCGGCTGAAGGCATGATTTATGGGAAGCCCCGCTGGCTCGTCCCTGACTGACTGCTGAGCAGCCCCAGTCGGGGGAACAGCTTGCACAATGCAGCCCCCATGAACTGCACCTCACGGTTGATGCAACTCCAAAAAAACAACAACAACAAAAAGCCCAGACTAACAGTTTAAGGGTTAAACTAAATGGAGCCTCGGTGTTGAAGCTCCACTTTCTCTGCTGCTCTAATTTCCATAAACCTCGACGGTATCAGTGGCTGTGCTTACATTGATGGAGTAACTTGGCCGTTGGCCGTGTTGTACTGAAGGTCTTGTTAGCTTCAAGTTGTTCACATGCACCGTTGACACCCTGCAAGTTTAAAGGTATAATCCTGAAGATTGTCATGAAATCAAACCACGTTTCTACTGGTGTTTATAGTCAGTATTCTTATTATATGTATTCAGTAATAATGAAATCTCTTTTTTTGTTGTTATTGTCAGATTGCCCATCAACCAGAGTACGACGGCTTCACTGTTTACAGTGTTAAGTTACTGCTATTAATAACAGAACATCCTTCTGCTGCTGCTTCACGCTGAAAGAGTTCAACCTGTAAAACACAAGATTGCTTTTATTGTGAAGCAGCCGGGGGGGAAATGTATATTTGTCATAAGGTTAACCGCGATCACTTATGAAAAATGCAATCTCAGAACCCCATCGGCTATCGGTCTGACGATGGATGAGCCTCCGGGGGGGCGAGGGGCCATATTCCTGGGGGTTGCGGGTGCACGAAGCAATTATCCGGGCCAAGACTTCCTTTTCCGTGCGCTCGCAAAATCCAGATAACGAGCTCATTTTAAACCAACAAGCAGCAGAATCACGGCACGGCGATAGCCGGTGGGCTCCGAGTTTGAATTTTGGCAAAAAGCGCTCCGCACAGACATTGTGCCCGCATTCAACCAAAGCCTGCTCGAACGTGATTGGTCAGTACAACTCGAACTACAGACGAAAAGCAAAACGCTAACACCAACATCTTATCCTGTTGCCCACGGATTCTACATGTGAATGCAGAATCCGTTCATCAGGAAGATCAAGAACGCGTCAACAAACGAACAGACGACGAGCAGTTTTTACTTCCCCCCCCCCCCACGACGGTGAACAATTTTGAATTTCCTCCTCAGCAAGGTTGCTGGAATCAGATTGTCTGACTTCTTAATTAAAAGAATGCGACAGACAACTTCATAACCAAAACGACATCCTGTTCAGTACGTACGACATTAAAGACCACCGGCCTCTGATGCACTCTCCGTCTTATCTTTCTCACGGTTTTAAGGCTTTCATTTGACAGTTAATACGGAGCAGCTATGGGCAGGATGCACTTCCATTGAGAGAGACATTAGACTGCATAGTTAGATCAGAGGGCGATTGCTGGCGCTCGCTGCGGATGACAGGGCAGAAGATTCCAGTGGTAACAGCGGCGGAGAGGAGGTTTGGTATTTCAAGAAGTCTGTGTTCTCTGTCAAGACATTTCATGATTCAGCCCAGTGTTATGGTTTGAATAATTGATTGCAGAGCTACTACTCTGGCTTTGGTAATGCACGATCTGCCTTTGAGCGCCCTCTGAAAATGACACACAACAGCCCCCCCCCCGTTGCCCACCAAAACCTTTCCGCAGTGAAAGAAGATATATTTTGGGGGATGTTGAGAGGGAAATACTCACGGCTCTATGCTGACTGGAGTGGCCTCGCCGATAGCAGACAGAACTGGTGGTGTGATGTCGCAGCTGTCTGAAAGAGCAGCAACACAAAATCCACTCAGTGACATTATCAAATATATATAAAAAAAGAGCTAAGAAAACAAGAATATTCAACGCACATATAAGTCAGGCTTATTTCTAATATTTATAAGGCAACTACCCTAATTCCCTTCCAAATCATACATACAGTCTGAAATCGCACATTGTTTCTGCCAGATGCTTCTTACGAGCGTGCGGAGCTTCATATTTGAATTCCCACAGTTTAGATGTCCTGTGGATAACTCAGGGAGGTCTTATGAGCTTGTCTTACTTACTGGAGCGCAACAGGCTGCGTGTTGCCGACTTGGGCGTTGCAGGAGGCGGCAGGCCCTGGCCGCTGGCTGCGACAGAGGACAGGAAAGTGGAAAAGTAGAGCCCGGAGCCCTCGCGGACGGGGCTGAGGATTGGCGGCGGCGTGTAAGGGGGAATGGAGAGAGGGTTTTCGGCGAGGCGGATGGGGGATCGCAGGTGGCTCTGGTAGGGTGTGATGCTGCAGTAGACAGAGGGGGTGATGAATAATCCAGGTTTGGGCGGCGGGATGAAAAGGGGTTCCGGCCGCGGACGCCGTTTAAACTTTTTGCCGTCATCGTCTTTCTCCCCTTCGGTTCTTCCATTCTGGTGGAGGGGAAAAAAGGTTTATGAGGTAGATTTATCAAAATGCACCGTGATGCATGCACCTACAAAAACTCAACAGTATACATGCACGCTTATAAAGTTGGCTTCTTGTGAATTTATCCTGATAAATCCTAAAGAGACAGAACAAGGCACCCCAACCCTCTACTGTATGGTGCATAATGTACAGTATGGCAGCACTAAACCCTGATAATCTGCCTGATCTGGGACAGGGCAACCAGTTCACCAAATCCCCCCCCCCCCAAATGAAACAGGGAAAGGGAGAAAAGTGTGGAGGACTGAAATGGGGGCAGGGGAGACACGGAGCATGATGGGGGGGGAAGGGAGCGCATGTCGGCGGGGCGATGTGGCACAAATGCAAGGATTTAATAGCTGGAGTTTAGAAAGACTGAAAACAGAATGAGGAAGACAGTTTACACCAACCTGCTACCTTCCCCTCCTTTGTAAATTAATTCAAACAGTTCAACAAATAATGTTTGTAAAAGTATAGAAATCTAACAATTAAAAAATGGCATCAAAGTACACCAACTGCAAAAACAAAAGCATGAACGAATGAGCAGGTAGCTACCTGCTCTGAGCTCTCCGACGCGGAGTTCCTGAGTGAGCGTCTCCGGGTGACGATGACCGAGGGCTTGTGGTCGGGGCGGCCGAGGTCCAGGGGGTTTGAAGGCCTGGGGGGCCAGTTGGGGGCCAGGGCTGCTTCATCCCTGTCGGGAGAGGAGGCACCCTGTCGTCGCACTGGGACAGACACGGGGATGACGAGCGGCAGGAGCTCGTCTCGAGGCCGCTTGGCGTTCAGACCCCCTGTTCCAGTGGGACTCCACGGCCTGTGGGGCTCCTAATAAAGACGGAGGGTGAGGTGTTACAATGCATCCAATGAATGGATTTTTGTTTAATGTACAACTTTAAGAGGATAAGCGAATACATTGCAAATGTACAGCATATCGGCAGTCATTTTGATTGAAAAATTCACCTATTTAATCTTCTTTAGTGTTATTATTTGCTGTTTTTACCATTTGCTTTCTACCATGATTAAATACTGAACACCTTTTGGATTGTTGGTCAGACAAACTAAATCTGTGGGATTAAGGAAATCCTAATGGGCCAAACGATTCATTCAGAAAACAGTCAGATTAATTGATAATACAAATCAGGGTTAGTTGCAGCGCTGCAATAAAAGTCTATATTATGTCCTTTTGGAGGGGGGGGGGGGGGGGGGGGGGCTCCTCAAGCTGGACTGCTGTGATGGTTGAAGGACTGATTTATCAAAGACACTTCCATCTGTTGCTGTTTGCAACACTTACTCACAAGCACATTAAGACTCTCAGGTGACGCATGACTCAGGGGGAAAACATCAACTGCAGCGGATACAGTGCACCACGCAACAGGTGCAAAAAACAAAAACAATCACGACCTTTAACAACTTCAGTTGTTGTAGCTTAGCACAAGCCGGCACAATACATCTTAACTAAAATGTACCTATGTGGTTACATACATGTTAATTCTGCCAGGGCAGGCTGCCAAATTATAATCGACAGAGTGAATCAGGAACCCTAAAAACCTCGTTCCTTAGCACACACGAACACACAGATCGAAGAGAAAATGATGTCAATACTATAATGGAGTGTTAACAGACAGTCAATACAGTATGAAACAAGCCTGAGCTGCATTCCTAATTGACAGAAACCAAAAACAAACAATGAACACCTTGATGCAGCATTCAAGTGACAGACCTTAGACACACGTGAAAGAAACCCTCCCCCCCCCCCCCAAAAAAAAAAAAGCATTCTCCACATTTTTTTTCTTTGACAAAACCACAATGAGTGGGAGTGAGCAGCCCGTGTGCTTTAGAGCAACTCTGGGGCAACTTCAAAGCCATCTGAACCACCACATCATTGAAGACAGATGCATTCCGTCACTGCACGATGCATCTTCGTGGGCAGGGAGGCATGCAGCAGTGTGGCTACGCCGGATCTGCGCTCATTACTGCCGGTGGAAAACTCCAGTCCCTCCACCGGAGCTGGTGGAGAGATATTCTGCTGAGCAGGGCAACCCTGCACCCCTCCCTGTATAGAGAGAGGGAGGCGGGGGGGAGGGGGGGTTGAGGCCAGGCTGGAGTTTCTCTCCTTTGACGGGATGGGGGGGGGGGGAGGTGTGCAAGGCATGTAACCAAACACAGTGTCTGTATAATCAGCTAGCCGTGAGGCGGATCCAGGGCACGGCCATGCTGAACTACAGACACACTGAGTCAGTGCTGTTTGGCGACAGAAGGTGTTGCACAATCAACACATTCAGCACCTTTAACACAGATAAGTACGGCTATTTCATCAGGTTTGTTCACCGATTCGTCTCGTGAGAGCTGAACGGCACATATTTGTGGAGTACGTATTTACCTTGCGACAGCATTCACCAATGCAAGGTCTTGTTTTAGCAACAGACTTTCCTCACAAGGCAGCGCTGAGCAGCCCTGTTCTGCGGCGCAAACTTCGTAGGGCGTTTATTACGTTCCGCAACACGTTAATCACAAATAACACAAGTTCTGGCACAGTTTTCCCTGGCAGTTTGTTCCAGTTCCCGCTCTTGTTCGGGGAGCTACAGTCCCACTGCAATTATACCCTCGGATAACACTAAAACAAAATAGATTTTTAGCTCTTGCTGAGATAATCACAATTAAGGCTTACAGCCAAGATATGAGCTGATATGCAATCATAGGGACTCGGAACACTCTGTCCTTTTATGTTAAAGGTTATCTCGCTTAAGAGGAAACAGCTGAGAAACACATGGGAGAGCAAAAGAACAAGGAAACAAGAAAAGACAGAAAAGGAAAACAAAGAAAGAGGAACGGTTCTCTCAAAGTACATACCTTTACAATATGTGGTGGTAGAGACTCCATTTCCGAGGCCTTCTGAGCGAGAGTCTCCAGGTTGACCTCCTGGGACACCCTGCGTTTCCTTCGCGTGCTCTGGATGACGCCCGTCGGGGCTGCCTGGACGTCTCGGGCCCCGTTCTGGGAGCCCTGCGGCCCCGGGGCAGCCTGATCCGAAGAGACGGCGAGAAAAGGGTTGTCCGACGGCGCCCCCTCTTCCTTTGAGAGCCGCCGTGATCTGCGAAGCTGCGTTTGGGATTGAGTTTGGGGTTGTGACTGGGACGGGGCCTCGGGCTGCAGAATGGGCGGCAGCAGATCCGAAGGCTGCTGGGGTTCTGGGGTGATGTCCTGGATAATTGGTTCCTGGATCTTTGGGAGGACTGGAGCCGAGGACTCCTGGGAGTGCACCACCACGGGCTGTGGATGCGGGTGTGCATTTTGTGCACCGGGATAATAGTCAAGCACATGAGGGTTTTGTTGTTGCAACTGCTGATGTTGCATTTGCTGCTGAATTTGAAGCTGTTGCTGCTGCTGTTGTTGCTGTATCTTTTGTTGCTGCTGCTGCTGCTCGTGCTGCATTTGTTGCTGCTGCTGAAGCTGTTGCTGTACATGCTGTTGATGCTGAATGATTTGTTGCTGCTGCAGTTGTTGATGGTGCTGCTGTAGTATGTGATGTTGTTGTTGTTGTCGGTGCCGTTGTATTTGCTCTTGCTGCTGCAACTGGTGTGGGGGTTTCACTTGCGTTGGGTAGTTAGGTGGGTTGGGTAGGGTCGTCCTGTTGCCTTGAAACGCCTGGTAGTACGCTGGCAGGTGCTGCTTGGGCTGACCAAAGGCCAACTGGAAGGGTTGCAAAACTGAGCTTCCTCCTGGATGGGACGTGCTGTGCTGCTGGGTGTTCAGCGCCCCAGGTTTCAAGGTCTCCTGAAAGGCCAGGGACTGCTGCTGCTGCTGCTGCTCCCAATCCAGCCCCCGAGCCTTAGACGCATCCCTGTACGCTTCAACTGCAGGGTTTGGCCCCAACTGTTGCTTGTCTGCCGCTCTGTTTGGGGGCTGTTGATGTGGCTGTAAACCAGAAGTCTCGTGCATTGACTTCACAAATGTATTCTGGGTCCTTGAGTCCGTTACGTTGACTCCCCCCATGTAGTTAGTAAAGTTTTGTCCCCAGTTAGTCATGGTATTCCAGGAGGCAGCTCTCTGCTGCTGGGACACGGATGGCTGCTGCTGACTGGGCTCCTGGTGGGCCCATTTCATAGGCACAGTCTGCTGATAATGACCCCTGCTCTGGTCACCCTTGTCTGGGCTGAAGATGACAGAGTTCAGGTACATGTGAGGGGCCTCTGGATTGGAGGTCACAGTACTTGCAGCCTCGCTCTGTCCGGGGTCGGAGGCAGGGCCACCGGGCACATAGTAGGACCCTTCAGGCTGTTGAGGAGTCTCCTTCATTGCTGTGGTTTGATCGCTGAAAAATGTGATGCGTTTGCCCGTTCTTTTGGCGCTGGGTTTCTGCTGAGCTGGTACGCTCATGACGGGCATGAAGAAGCCGAGTCAGGTGATTGTTCTCAACCAAACCAGCTACCAATGCTCCACTGGATAACTTGAATATATATATCAATCCAAAAACAATTGTGAAGTAAAGATGTAAAACTACATCGACATCAGAGATAATCTTCTCTTCCCCTCTGAACTTCTTTGTGGCCCACTCAGAGGTCCCGGGCCTGGGGTGAGCAGATCTAAAGGAGTCCTTGTGTTTCTCTCATTCATGGGCAACACCCTGTATAGAGAAAGAGAGAGAGAGGTCAAGCACCAGACTAAAGGGGTCCCCACGGGGGCGTCTCATTATCACCCCCCGCCTCAGCCATTTAAAAACCTGCTGTTTGCGTTTTAAACAATGGACCTCCACTGAAATGTATCGGGTGTGAGAATAGAGGAGGGGGGGGGGGTCTAAACTGTGTCATCATTCACTAAGCTCACGTGACAGGGATAAGGTCCAGCATTCAGGCCAACACGTATACCGGACCTGCTGGAAGGTAGTTGGTGGAGATCGCTAAATCAATAGTTCCTGTAAATGTCATTACTGCACAACGTTTAATCCTGGACCGTGACATCAGCATTCAATGACACACACACACACACACACTGAAGAAAATGTTGCTGCTCAACTGACCCGTAACATGCGCTCTCTTTCCCGCCAAACTACAGGACAGACAGCAGGTTGAACGAGATGAAAACCTCATTCTTTACAACCGCATGACTCACGAGAGCTGAATAAAAAGAGGGGGAACTCGTGCCCTTTGAACCGCGGCTGCACACTCAAAACAGGAAGGGTAACTGAAAGTGAGCAAGCATGACTCATGATGAAAGGATCTCTGCGAGAGGAAAAAAGTCAAAATGGCCTTGCAGGCCACGATAGCTTGCTTTCTTGACAATCGCCATGGTAACCCGTGGCAATTATCAAAACTATTATCTGAGGTTTTGGAGCAGATTTTTTGACACGGTGCAGTCTGCCAAATTTCCGTGAAGCACACAGATCCCGACTGTTTCTGTTAGTGATTTCGATCCCCGCTCCATCTGTATAAGATAAGTCAGAATTTTTCGGACCTTTTTATTGCTGCGAAAATCACCATAACATGCAGGACACAAACAACTATGTCATGCTGTGAACATAAAATAATACTAGAATCTCTACATCTCTGACAACCCAGGAAGTGAATGATGATTGTCACCCTTTACTCTGGTCGCCAAGTAAAACACAGGCTTCTTAAAATAGACAGCTGCAGCTGTTCAGATCCTGCACTGGCTCAGGGGCATCACTGGATGACCATGCTCTGTGGCAGACCGTGTGCATGCGCGTGTGAGCGCACCAGCAATGCCATGCGAACTTGCACATGCCCATAGCCATGTTGTCAAACACATATGAGACATCCTCTAGGGGGGGGGGGGGAGAAAAAGGTGCACATAAATAAAAATCACATTTTCCTTGCAGGACAAGATAAAACAAACAAACGTGTGAGCGGTCAACATCGGAGGTGAGGGATCATCGTGACGCATCACCAGCGCAAACCTTACACAAGCCTGGGGTTTAGCCCAGTAGACGAAGTAACACGTTTAATTGGCTTAAAATACACCCCCGGAGCACCATCACCCGCCCTAATCCATCGCTGTTTCCTAATTTAAACCAGCCCCGTGTGGCACAGCTATGCATGCGAGGCCTGCAAGCGTGCAAGACGCGACAAATAACAGAGGATATGAGAAGAAAAAAAACGTGCTGAGTCCTTCCACGAGAGGACTCTTCCTGCTGCCCCCCCCCCCCTCCCTCCCTCCACATCACTTTCAGTGGCCAGCCAGCTCAGCGCTATTTACGAGAAGCCCTTTGTTGCAGAACAGTTTATCCAGGCACTAATGCCATGTCCCGTTGCAACAAGCAGCCAACCATGCAGCCCTCTCTGCAACACAGGAGTGTGACGAGCACAGCGCGCAAAACAAATGCCGCGGATGGACTCAACTTGTCAACAGGGGGTTTTAACGCGTCACGTGTCTGTTTCTGTGATTCTATTGCGACATATAAAAAAAACAACATCCTTCGGAGCCTCGATCGACAGCAGTGCGTCTCGATCGAGGTAAACAAAAGTTTGTCCATCGAGCCCGTGGCAACAACAACAACATGCACTGTCGACAACAGCAGCAGCAGCGATACTTACTGTGTTCGTCGTGAAAGCTGCTACAAGCGGCAGCTCAGCCCGCAGGATCGCACACTGGCAGCGTTGTGCGGCCAGCAGCAGCAGCGGCGGCAGGCCCGCACAATACAGACATGCGATGATGACTGCATACATCCCCAAGGTTGACTCATGCTATGCTGCTGACCTCACTCACTGGTACTTTTTTTCCTCTCTCTCCTTCTCCCTCCCTCCTTTCCTCGCTTTTAAGCTTTTTAAAGTGAAGAGGAACAGAGGGGGTCGATGCGTAAACACAGCCCTTCCCGGTCGGAAAAAAAAAAACGGACCGCGCTTAATCTGCAGCAATGCCGCCGCTGTCTATTGCACGTTATTGCATTGGGATTGCACAAACAACTCACAGTGGCAATGCGGCCTTTTTTTTTTGCTGTGCATCGACTCTCTCTGTGTGTCTCTCTGCTCCGTCTTGTGATTCCTCTCCCCTCCGCCGCCACCAGCTCGGTGGCCACACCCACTTCCATGCCCATATAAGGCTTTCCTCTGACACGCAAGCCGCTGTAATTTACGGGGCAAGATCCCTCACAGTCCATGCGGGAAATTCCAACACACACTTGGAGGAGAGACCGCGGGGATTCAGGGGGAGGACGCGCCCGGCTACTTTCCGTTTTACGTTCACTTTTCATTCCAGGTCACACACTTGATATCACTGACGACGTTCCTCCTGAACGCCATGCGGTGGTTATTTGCATGTGACACAGCAAGTAGAAGCTACAGAAAGGCCCCATGAGGGGAAACAAATATGTATGAGAACACGTTTGTTTGTGGTGCTGGTATTTTTAGCAGGAAATAGGATTTCCAAATAATTGCTGAAGTCTAAAACATAAACATCGCATGTTAACAGATCCCGAATTGGTGATAACTTTTTTTAAATCAGACAAAATTATAAAAGTATTGACCTCTGGACCTTCATCAAGAGTGTTTTACACAATTCATACCACACTGATCTTAAGCAGACATTAAACTTAAAATGAAAGAACCGAGATTAAACAGCAAATCCTGGCATTCACCCAGATAATGTCTTATTTCTGCATGAAAAATGGTTTTAAATTGATTATCCAAATACAGCATATTGTTAAATAAACACAAAGTGTCAGTTATTATAGTTACAAACAGCATTATCTTAGCGTGAACTGGCCTGAACTTGAGTTCATGATGTTTCAGGATGAAATAACACCAAGTGAATCCTTAACAAAGGCCCAAATGTTGCAAGGTGATCTGTGGACTACTCAGTGACGTAATGTCAAACAAATGAAATGATGAATGAATGACAGACTGCTGCATTGGTCTTTTTCACAGCATTTTGACGTGTCACAAAAGGAAAAGCACAGGCGTAAATAATAAAATCAATGATGGCGGTTTAATTGGGCTGTTTCAGTGTCAGGGTCCTGGTGTTGTGCATGCTGGCTCACTTGAGAAGAACCAAACCATCGTTATTGTTGTTGCTTCCCGTGACAATGCAACATTTCTGCTTATAAAAGGAGCTATTATAATGGGAAGGTGTTGTAACTGTTGTAGTATCATGGCGTTGGACATGACCAGGCATGCGCCAGGCTCTGCAGGGCTGCAATCTGACTCTCCAAGTCTCTCCGACCCTTAAAATAACGTGCAAAGCCTGAAAACATTCACCGATGCCGTTGACAAGCAGTCGGGTCAGACTGACATGATGACACTGCACTGGGAATTGTGGTGTGAGGGCAAACAGCCTTTTCTCTAGGCTGCACCAGTATGTTTCCTTGAAGCTGATACCAGTAGTGCTGGAAGGATTATTGGATCAATTGCTTAGTCGACTGACAGAAGAGTGGTGATTGGATTATTGAATAATTGTTGTTTTTCAAGCAAGAAAAGCCAAGTATTAAATGGTTGCAGCACAGATTTGCTGCAATTCTGCAATTTGAATTGCTGGGGCACTTTTCTTTTCTATATTTTACGACATGTTATACAGTCCACACCTGTAATCAAGAATTGAACGAGCAGATACACTGATAAGCATCAATAGCTGCAGCCCTAGACACCAATATCCTGTATTTCACCAAAAACCTCCCTGCAAATTAAAGTGCACAACAGGTGATTATTTTTAAGACATGCCAATTTTGAGGTAATTAAAGGTCACTGTTACTATTGACTTGCACACTGTTTTTATTTTAGAGTTGACATTTGAGTTAAGCATATCATTATATACTCAGCTGATTGTATTGACAGTTTTTTTGCACAACAAATATAACGGTAAGTACTTCAGCTACAGGCAATACATGATGGCACACGTGTCTCTCTGGTATTTTGACATTTGGTGGTGGAGATCAGGTCAGGTGAAGCTAACGTTAGCTCTATTCTGTAAGCCATCATGAACTGATTAAATGTTAGCATGCATAACTGTACTTACATTAAGCTCTGTCCCTCCATGATGGCACATACGCCTTCATGTCCCTGTGTTGACGATGTCGTGTTGCAGCTACAGTTGACCGTAAACTAATGCAACGGCAGCGTTTTACTCATGAAACCCCCTAAACTTTTTTTTATTTTTTTTTCAGATTCCTCCACAAAGCGTCACTTCCCCAGTTTGAAACACTTTCAGCTAGCAATCGATCCTGCAAACCAGTCTATGGGACCTGCCTGCGTTTACGATCTTTGATTGCATTGTCAACATCGATTGTAACTGCAGTTAAATTAGCTGTCGAGTATAGTTAACAGCAGCACTCGGTGCTAATGAGCTGGATTAACAATAGGTCGTTGAAAGCTGCTGTAGCGGCTCAACGGGGGCACTCAAAAGACAACATATGAACGACGAGATAGTAACTACCCGCTATACCGGAACATCGGGGACATAATGTCGCATCTGCGTACAATACCTCACGTTGTCATTATTTTAGATCTAAATTGAAGACATATGGACAGTGGATTTCACGTGGGGCCTGTCACTATTTTGATTAAATGTATTTAAAAATAAAACGGATACAGAATCAAAGACGACATGCTAACTCCAGCTAAAGAAGATCGGGTCTAACTGCCAAACGGAATTTAAACGAAGTCGGAAGTTGGTAGCAGGGAACTATCTTGCTGTGCGCTGAGTGAGACCATTACAGGGGTCTGTTGACTTTCTGCTAGCTCAGATTCAGAAGGAATTTATCCGGTGAAGTAACCACAGTGTTTATTTAATTAGTTGGGAATTTGCACGAGGTGCACACAACTCTTTGCACCTTTTAACACTGAGACTTTAGCGCACATACAGCCTGATGTTTGTTGCCAGGTCCGGTTGTACCAGTCAAAGCTAACGTGACTTTTCAAGGATGCAGGTGCAGAGAATCGTCCTCAACTCACGACCAGGTTGGAAACTTATTATTATAATTCATTTAATAACAGAAGATGACATTGTTCTTTGTGTGTCGTGCTGTAACATTACTGCACACGTGTGTCTTACGTTTAATCAAACTACTTATTTATGCATAAAGGTAACAACGGGGCGCCAGTTCCTGGAAACTTCCGTCTTGAGGAGACGACTTTGGCACGTGACCTGAAAGATGGGGAGGTCCTTGTTCGGACGCTTTGCCTGTCAGTCGACCCTTACATGGTATTAATCTCACAGTCTGTAGTATTGGTGCAGTCAGAATGGTAATCAACTTTAGGTTATTGTATCTGCTCATGCATAAATAGATTCCAAGCTAAGTGCATGTTACAAAACAAAAAGGTTTTCAGTGAAGAAGCAAGTACTCAAGCTTCTTCTTGCCACTGCAGTTACACAACCACAGTTATATCATACAAACTAGTCCACCTGTGTTATCCATAGAGAGTTCAAGACAAGAGTTGAGCATAAAACCTCATACCTATCTTCCTGTTTTTGCTTCTCAGCGGTGCAGAATGAACGAAGACACCGGTGTTGATTACGTGACTCCGTGGCAACTGTCTGAGTGTGTGGACGGCGGAGGTGTCGGCGTGGTCGAGTCCAGCCGCTGCAGCGCTTGCAGTGAGGGAGATGTGGTCACTTCCTTCAACTGGCCTTGGCAGACCAACGCTGTTATGACAGGGAGTGTCTTACAGAAGGTGTGACATTTGAAAATGCATGCATGCACTAAAAGTTACCTGCATGAATGAATACCAAATGTGATAACACCTTCTGGTTGTACTCTAGGTTGATCCACAGTTGGTTGATGGGCGTTTGTCCTACTTTTTGGGTGCAGTTGGCATAACAGGCCTCACTGCTCTGTTGGGCATAAGGGAGAAGGGTAATGTGACCAAAGGGGCCAATCAGACGATGGTGGTGAGTGGCGCAGCTGGGGCCTGTGGCTCCATAGCTGGACAGGTAACCACAGCACAATTCAGCCTTTTGTCCATTCCGGCTTTAATGTAGTATACACAGTTATAGCTATCTGAGATATTGGCAAAATACACAGAAACAGCATTCTTAAAATTGCCTTATTTCTAGTTTTCTTGGAGTGAATTAGGATATATTTTTTATCTTTAAAATTTTTAAATGTAAGAAAGATAAAGGCAAGATAGTTGGTGATAACTACAACTGCTATTTTTGGAAAAACCACACTCAGGGTAGCAGATCTAATCTGGTAACCATGAACAGAGATCCGATTACAGAGATGTGGAGGATGGGAATCCTGATTGTATTACTTCACCCTGCTCTTATTTTTCCAGATTGGCAGGCTGGATGGCTGTGTGAGAGTGGTTGGGATTTGCGGCTCTGATGAGAAGTGCAGAGCTTTAGTGGATAACCTGGGCTTCTCTGCAGCCATCAACTACCGCCAAGAGGACGTCCCTTCAAGGCTCAAGGAGTGCTGCCCTGATGGGATAGATGTTTACTTTGACAACGTGGGAGGTGCCATCAGTGATACTGTAATCACACAGGTACTGCTCGAGTTGTGTCTGCGTGCACAGAACATAATGTAGTGGATGTCGTACTTGTACGTTTGTGGTTTATTTAGGCTTGAAAATATGTGAATTTTGAGGCGTTAGTTGTTGTTTTTTCCCCCTGTGGCTGTGGATTCTGAAGTGATTCTGAAGTGCTTCCTCCTGAGTTCCAACAGTGAGTGTTTTGTGTCTCATGAACTCGACGCCACACATTGACCTCCGACCCTCCTCCTCCCTCCAGATGAACAACGACAGCCATGTGATCCTGTGTGGGCAGATCTCGCAGTACAACAAGGATGTGCCGTATCCTCCGCCGCTGAGCGATGAGATAAAGGAAACGCTGCGAAGGAAGAACATCACACGGGAGCGGTTTACAGTGCTTAACTACATGAACAAAGCTGAAGCTGCCCTCTGTGAACTCAGCCAGAGCGTTCAATCAGGCCAAATCAATGTAAGGAGGAAATGCACGATGATGCGTGGTTGAGTATGTGGGTGTTCTTGTTCTTTTGCAAAATGCAAACCTCTTCTCTCTCTCTCTCTCTCTCTCTCTCTCTCTCTCTCTCTCTCTCTCTCTCTCTCTCTCTCTCTCTCTCTCTCTCTCTCTCTCTCTCTCTCTCTCTCTCTCTCTCTCTCTCTCTCTCTCTCTCTCTCTCTCTCTCCTTGCATAATTTAGTTGTATTGTAATAATGCTTTCACTCTGCAGGTGCTGGAAACTGTGGTGAATGGTATCGAAAATATGGGAGGTATGTAAGATTTAATCATTGCATGTTTCTTTATTGTATGACTTTTTGTTAACTTTGCAGGAGTTGAATCATTTGTGTTCATTTTCTTGCAGATGCATTTTGCTCTATGATGACAGGGGGAAACATTGGCAAGCAAATTATAAAGATATCAGAGTGAAGAAAATCAGCTGCTCTCACCTGGCAGACGCCTGGGGAAATTAAACTACAGTTTCTATCACTGCCATTAACACTAACTTAATAAACTCAAATGAGATATTGCATTAATTAGCTGATACCAGTTGATTACAATTATGAACCATGAAGGAAAAAAAATCACACGGTGTTATCTGAATTTGTGTGCTTGCGGGAAATAAATGTAAAGAGTGCTTGGGGGTTAGATAAGTCTTGAATTTTAATATTAAATAATGATTTAGACTTTTGTATATTGGTGCAGCAGTTTAGTAATGTAGAGTACAACATTGTAATACTACCTCATTATGTTAACTTCTTTCTAAATTGCAGCAGTTTGTCATGGTTTTAAAATCTTCCAGTGAAGAAACCAACAATAATAATAATGCCATAATAATAATTCAGCTTGTTTTATTGTATGGAGCCCCAAAACTGGCAAAAAAGACTGTCAAAGACAAAATACTGTTGATGTAATAATTAAACTTGAGTGTAAAAGAAATACCTCCAATCAGTTGAAGAAAAGAATCTTGGTAAAACAAACATCAGTGGAATAAGTAAGACAACTGTGGCTAGTTAGCTTTAACTGAAAACACTGCTAGCTTAACACACATTACCAGCTACCTCAGCTAGCTACCTAGCCTAAGCTAACTGTCTTCATAAAACCACAGCTAGTGCACATGTAGTGTTAATGCATATAACTTAAGCATCACTGTCTTAACACGTAGCAAAGGGCTGGCAAGCTGATGATAATAACAAAAGTTAGCTAGCTAACACTACTTTGAAATAGCTTCTGTCTTAAAACCTCATTGTCGTCTTAAAGTAACGTCACATTTATATTATCTTCACCACAATGGAAATAAGGCTTTGGACTTCATTGTCATTCATTTTTTTTAACTAAATAAAAGATCTTTCAGTAGCTTTGCAAGCTAACTAGCTTGCTGGCTAAATTGCTTCAAGCGTTTATACAGTGACACCAGCAGAATGCACACAATTAACATTACGGGTGGCTTAGTTTTAAAAACTTGACTTTGTTGTGTCATTGTGTAGATGTGACTTGATGTCTCCTGTCCCATATGTTAAACTAAATATTTTAAAGTAGCATTAACTAAATTTGTTTGCTTGAGCTTTCCAGCAAAAGCTACGATGACAAGAGCAAAGCTTCAGCAGTACAGATGATAAACATGTACTGTTTAGAGCTGCGAAGAGCTTTAGAAAAGGCTACTTAGTGTTTATTTTCTACCAATGTTTTCAGTTACGCTACATACCAATAGCAAACTCATTACATGTGTCCTAAGATTAAACAAAAAGATAAAGAATTGTGCAGCTGAAATATAAAGCTTTTCTTTTCACTCCGTTTTAATTATTAACTTCTAGTTTTATTTATTGACAATCAGTTTTTGTCAGTGTTGGGCTACATATTCTCATTCACTCCCTTTTGTAACATCATGTGACAATGAAGTGAAGACAAACGCAAAGTATATGATTTACTGTAATGAACATTTTATTCCACAGCACTATAAACCATTAATAAAATAAAAAAATGTGATTGGCTCTAATTTTAGTTGTCGCCAGAAAAAACATGTGGCAGGTGTCAAATCGTCAACTTTTCATTCATATACTTCAGTGTTTGAACATAGGAGGGGATGCTGAATAAGTCAATAAGTGAACACTTAGTACATCACTTCTCTCAGACACATAGTGGTGGTTGTCTGTTGTTCTCGTCAACAGTCAAATCAGTGTACGATACAGAACAATCAACCAGATAAACATGAGCGAGAATTTATCAACTATCAAAATTGTCTCATCCAGATATGGTTTTGCTGCTTTTCTGCAAAGGAAAAAAAAAAAAAAAACTGTTCCATGCATGATTTGGAGAATAGAAGTGAAATGCAACACAATACTGCCTCCTTGTGGACAGATTACACAACTTTTACTGAGAATCCTGAGAGAATAACTGCAGTAACAGAAGTCCATACATTTATAATATCTGTCTTTATGGTGGAATTATACTTTTGGTAGTATGAAAGACTCGTCTATGCATAGGTGGGGAGTTATTGAACCATCTCCAGCAAGAGTGCACATACTTTCATTGTCTCATTGGCTAGCAGCTGTTCTAATATTAAACTGCGTGTCTTATCACAGCACTGAGCAATTATTCTGCACTCATGCTGGGTATGGTTGTGAAAAGAACAACCCGGATCTAACTCTGTTGGAACATTGCTTCTATTAAAATACTTGATAAATGTGGTCCTCGCCCTATTTGTCTTTAAATCAGTTTGCTCTGGTGGAATCCAGGCACCCGCTACCTCCGAGGAGAAAGGATTGAATTAAGAGTGCAACAGACACAGTTTACTTCACTCACACCTTCACAAAAGGAAAAGGAATTAGGGAAAAATACAAACATTGTTTTAACACAAAGCTGTCAAATTAACTTCCAACGCAAGGGATGCCCTTTACCAGTGCAGATATCGAACATGAAGAAAAAACAAAATAAACCACTCAATACAATCGGGAAGAATAAATAAAAACAGCATAGTACTGGTTCATCTCATTTCACCACGTAACACGTTCATTTTGTTGGTTCTTTTAGCCACCACATCTGGATTGTTGAACATGATTTCTTTTAGTTCACTGAGCTACTATAGAGTATAAAAACATTGTCCTGAAATACATCTGGGACCAGCCTATTGTTCAAGTGCTCACATTCCTGAGAAACAAACAGCTGCTTTCTGTCGTCACGTTTGAAGGAGCACGAAGGAGTCAGACCAGCTCGTTGTGTTTTGGTGAAAACCGGCATTAAAGTTTTTCGTATGACTATTAAATGCAAATATACTTTATTTTTATATATGTATTATGATTTGGCACGTCCAGCCTTCATTAGTAAATGAAAATGATCTTCAGAGGGAAGAATAAAAGCTGGTATCTTTCTTATTCATCCTTTGGCAGTGGTGAAGTGGCATTCGGCCAAGGCAACACTTCCAAAAAGTGCTCAAGTACATGAGTCAGCTTAAACCACAGCCAGATGGACCATTAACTGTGGCATACATTGGACTAGTTCACATAGCTCAAACAGGCTATTTTACCCCAATGTATCCAAGGTGTCGTTTATTTTTACACTGTACACATTGCTATGAATATGGCCAGAAATGTGCTCACCGGTGTTTTACAATAACATGCATATTAAGCAAACAATACTATCTATAAACAGGATAGTGAGTGATGTACTGTGAAGTGGCTATTTGAAGGAGGAGAGAAAGAAAGGAGGAGGGGGGGGGGGGCTGCTGTCTTGGGGAAATTGAGGCTTTCAGGGTGGGATAAGAGACAGCAAAATATATCTGTGAGTCAGGCTCCAGAGGAGTCGCGGTAGCACAGTGAAACTACTGTCAAGAGGGAGAGACGCTCTTGCTGTTGTCGTGAACCGGAGGGGCGGGGCCTGTCCAGGCGCGGTAGACCAACAGCAGGCTGAGCCCCAACGCCCACGTGCGGACCGGAGATAGGAAAAAGGCCATTAGGCCGTAGGTCTCCAGGAGGAAGTAGCAGGATTTGACCTGCCAAGTGAGCAGCAGCAGCATGAAGAGGTGAACCGCCAGAGTCCGCCAGCGGCAGCCCGGCCGCAGGAAGTGGGATTGGAAGGTGTTGCCTCTGCCGCGGTGGTGGATGCTCCAGCAGAGATAGCAGGTGAGGGGCATGTTGAAGAACAGCATCTGGGGGGGGGGGGGGGGGTTCCAGTTAGATGTGATTCGCACTTGATTATCACTGCGGGTTGTTGTACAGCAAAATACTACAACAGCAGAATATGAGCGTATAGTTAGAGACCATGTTAATGTGGAAGTATACAGCGGTGGTTCGCAACCTTTTTGGTTTGTGACCCTTTGAAATGAATACAAATATTTACCTGTGAACCCTCATCACAGGCTGGAGTGAACATGCTCAAACAAACAGTGATTTGAAATAAGAGGTCAAAGTATTCAATAAAAGAAAAAGGAAGCTAAAATGTGATTTTCTTATACATCTTATGACCCCCTTATTCTATTTTAGGAGCCCCTGAAGGGTCCAGAACCCCATGTTGGGAACCACTGAATCCTACACAATGTTCCTTTAAGGTACAGATAATGAGCAGGGAATGAAACCGGACTAGTGTCAGTGGAACATATGAAGCTAAAAAAAATCAATTCATAAAAAATACAAGATTAAACAAACGTTAAACCCCAAATAGATTATTTTTGGACACTTGTGGGCAGTGGGAACAAGCTGTGAACACTGACATAGTACCACTTTTTAGCATTAGCATTTATTTGGGGTTGTGCGTTTCACCTGATGAATGAGAGTCGGATACGCGCTTCCCTTTTAGCTCTTGAGGGAAATATCCTGCTAAACAATAGTATTACTTCTCTGTTGGTTTATGACCACGAGTCACCCCTTTCACATATCTGAAGAAGGTCTTCCTCATGTACACACATAACCGAGATGTAGACGTGCTGGATAAAATGCAATTCCTTACTTGAACGACTCCAACGACATAAGTGAGGCTGCCCTCCAGGAAGTGTCCATCGACGAACACCCCAAAGGCGAAGCAGGCACCACTATGGCCTTCTATCAGCTCTCCTATGAACCACGGACCTGAAGGGAAGAGAGGCGGAAACAGCACAGGAGTTATTCACACAGGAACAAACCAATATTTTAACCATGTCACAGTAGATTCGAGTCTTAAATTCGGAGATATTGTGATTTGCAAGAACATTATTCTAAAAGCGTGTTCTGCCTGAAGCACCAGACAAAGAGAGGAAACCCACCTACGGCTGTGCACAGGTTAAACAGCAGCAGAGAGTAGTAGAAGGTGTCCATTGTGCTGACCAGATGGAGCGACATACATGCTTGAGAGGTCAATCCTGTCGGCGATAAACAAAATAAAAAACGCATGAATATATGAAGAACAATTGCTGCTGTTTAAATAATTACTTAAGCCTAGAGTCGGGTCGTGGACGTCAGATAATTGCTCACCTCTCCCAGCAGGAACACGCAGGAACCTGAAGGCCAGCAGCACCCCCACATTCAGCAGCATCATGAAAATGAAGGCCAATCGGGCCAGGACGTAGTGGTCTGTGAGGAGGATGAAGGACTGCACGAAACCAAAGCTTGGAGTCAGGTTCTCCTCCAGAGTAAAGTGCTGCTCCCGCACTGACGACCGGCCTGCCGAGTCCTGACTCACACAAACAAACACACGGAACGATAAGAATTAGAAGAAAGAGCGCATTAAAAGCCTACAGTGCAGACAGCAGATCTATCAACTGAATCATGGTTGAACTCAAGCAAAATAAACCAAATGTAATTAAGACCTATGAAATATTTAACGGGGAGATAAATGACGCCTGTGCCGACCTTCACTTTAACTCTGATGGTGTGCAGTCCAGTGAGGTAGAGAGACGGATCCCACAGCAGAACATAGAGGGGACCTCCAGCTGAGTGGCCGGTCCCCAGAGGTTCCCCATCGACGCTCACATGCACCGCTGTGATTGGGGCCTCCGAGAAGGCCAAGATCCTATCGGGAACCACGGAAAAGGAATGTTTTCATATTGAAAATTAGATAAAGGCAGCGTGTATTGTGCTTACTGGTCGCCTAATAAAAAACACTTTATGATGAACTTTTGCCAAGGTTGCAAAAGAAAAATAATCTGCATCTAGATGTGCATCAGGAACACATGAACAGATGTTATTTTCATTTAAACAAGGGCACTAGTTTGTGAGAAATAGCCCAAAAAAAAGGTAATTTAAAAGATTAACTACCGAACTAAAAATGAACTTCCTTACTTGTTGCTAACTTTCTACCAAATGGAATCGAAAGCTACTGCTACTGACCTCTTAGGCCAAAGTAACCGCAGTTTATTCAACAGTGATGTGATATTAAACATTGCAAGCTGGGTATACGACGCATCAGGTGCTCTGTATGAATTAGTGTTGTGGTCTCGTGCGTCGTCGAGGGGGTTTATGGTTCAACAAGCAGTCAACACACACACACTGAACAGACACCTGATGTGTGTCGATCTGCGTATTCGACCCAGCGGCTCCACTCCGGGGTGCAGGTACTGTGCGTCCTTGGGGTTGGTGATGAGCACCGCCGGCCACTGCTCGAACCTCAGGTCAGAGAAACTCAGCAGGTCGTGGTCTACGGCCAGAACCCTGTACCTGCAGACAGATGTGAGGTTTCTGCAGGTTTTTAAGGCCTTTTTAAACATAGAGTGCAAGTGCAATTCACTGTATGAAAACCAGGGACGATATGCCGAAAATTATTTATTGGTATGACATATTTTTTCAGTACTTCTTAATCCTTTATAACAATACTTTTCAAGGAAACGGAATTTCAAGACTTTTCAAGACTTTTCAAGTTCTGCAGATGCCCTGTGAGAGCTCTCTCTGTGTGTGTGAGAGCTCTCTGTGTGTGTGTGTGTGTGTGTGTGTGTGTGTGTGTGTGTGTAATATTTTGTGATCCTGTTGTTTTCCGTACCTGCGGTTTTCCATCCAGTCGCCCAGCTCCAGCTCCAGGGTGCCTTGAGGATGCCGGCTGTGGAGGACGGGCATCAGGCCGCCCAGTGTGTGCAGGTGGCCACACAGATATGCAACAGCAGATCTAAAACACAAGAAGTCCCAAATATCAGAGAACTGTGATAACAACACTGTCATGAACAACTGCTTGAAAAGTGTTCCTGGAAATGCAAAATAAAGGAATCAATGTCAAAAGAGCAGCTCACTGAACGTCAACGAGACAATACGTATTCACACACACACACACACACACACACACACACACACACACACACACACACACACACACACACACACACACACACACACACACACACACACACACACACACACACACACACACACACACACACACACACACACACACACACACCCTCTTCAAACAAACTGGTTTGACCTCCAGCATTTTCTTACCTCATCACGTCCCGAACTCCCGGAGACGGGGAGACGACGGTGGAAGTGGTGTAGTGGCCAAACCAGATCGACTGGTTGCTTTTCAGACTCTCAACTCTGAACGTGTCCAGCAAGTCCATTTGAGTCTGTCACATATCGAGTGAAAAAAACACTATAATAACTATCTGTTCCACTACATTCATTTTCTACAGTGTATGAGTGCTTTGAAGACACATTTACAGCTGTTTATCCTGTAAAGTACGAGGATACTGTACGTTTTGTAACGTTACATGTGTCAGTACAACCTTCTATTTGCCTATTTCTGAATTTAACATTACTATTCAATGGCCACATTTCCTGATAGAGGAATATGACCGTAAACCATTTAAGTCTCCTCTAACGAGTGAGTATTCAAAGCTTCTCTGCTTTGTGAATTTCAGTGAAGGTGCCGGACGGTTGTACCTGGTTGAGAATACCAAAGAAGTTGTACGGCCTCTTGGGTCCCGGTGTCAGAGTGGCATCCGCACAGACAAAGGAGTAGTTACCAAAGGGTGTTTTGTGAACATAGTGGAAGGAGCCTACTTTCTGATTAGCCGAGTATTTCCTGAAGAAAATTGGAAAAAAAAAAAAAAAAAGGTCGATGTGAGCAACGAGATACGGCGGTCTGGGACGGAGCCAGCAGCTCCAATCGAGTCCTGAGGTAATTAGATGAATTTCAGATAAATAAATTAGGCGAGACAGATTGTGTCTGGCAGAGGAGGACCACAACATTAAGAATATTAAAAGGAGATAAAAAGATCAATCAGCATTAACGGGAGCAGCAGTGTCAAATAAAACATCATTTGTGGCAGAAGAAAAGCGAGTCGGCCTGTTTCATGCAGATTCTGCTTCTATTTTAGTCCTCAGGAAGCTCAGACAGCTCGGATTATTGCCGATAAATAGGTCTGCAACTACTGAAGTTACTGTGTGCTCTGATCCACTTCACACTCAAGACATGCAGGAGTCGAGACTGGGTGACAATCAGGCATTTACTGTACTGTTGACCAATTCATACTGACCCGTAGTAGTTGTTGACGCTGTCCAGAGAGAAAATATTGAAGGCATCTGTCAGGAGAAATTTAAAAGAAAATGGCGAGATTGAGCAGAATATAAACAATGAATGAGGATACTGAATGTCTAATGAATGAATTCCCAAAGGACCGATACATGTTTATTCCAGGAATCAGATTCCCTCGTGTTACGGGAAGATATAGAACAAAATCACCCACAAACAGTTAAACAGACATCAACAACTGCGATCAATAAGAGCGGTCAGAGAAACTCCAGATCTAATAACTAGCTCTCTTTTTTTCCGACAGTTACAAGATATCTCCTTTCACATCGAATCTAATGGTGGAAGCAGTGAAGAGGAGGGGTGGGATGAGCGCCGCAGTTAATGGGTTCTTCAGAAACTCTTAATTGTACTCTGGGATGTTTCTATTGGAGAGAGCGTAGCGATAACAAAGTGCTGCGGTTAATCACCGTGATTTCCTCGGATGTCTATCCACCTGGTGCGCTCCATCACGCGCGACCTCTTCAGGATGTTGTGGTAGGCCTGCCACTCCACCTCGTGCTGGAGGGAGCCCACCTTACTCTCTGTTTTGGCATCTGTCAGATCCCCTGTGGAGTAGTGGGGGGGGGGAAAGAGTCAACGTGGCCATGCCCACATAGCCTCATCACAAGTGGCTTTAGTTGAAGATGGGTGGCAGGTTACTGTACCTGTCGCGAGCACTAGATCCGGCTTGATCACTTCGATTGTGTCAGTGCAGAACTTCTCAAAATCGGGAATGCGTCTCGGGTCATGAAAACGGCTAATGTGAATGTCAGAGACCTTGAAGCAGACGTCAATAAAGACAGAATCAGTGGTAAATAAATCATAATAAAAATGGTCTTAAATCTGGCCTTTATCTAGTATTAGTATAAGAGTAGTAAAACAGAATGGTACAAAGTCTGACTACAAATTACAGTGTTGCTGAAGCACCTTTTTTTTTTTTTTACCTCACAATGACACACTTCTGTGGTCAGTGACCCCTTTCTGTCAATCATTCACAGTTCAGAGTTCAGCGGGTGAATTACAACAGCAAAAGCCAAAGGTAGGTCGTCTACATTTATGTTAAATGTAAATTGAGGTATTGGTTAAATGTAGACAGCATCATTCTGTTTGTGGTAAATGACTAAAGACTAGCTGGTGAGACAGAATAAAGCCCACCTGTATAAACCAGAATATATTGCCCAACTCGCCGCCGGGGAATGGTGGAGAGCTCCCTTTGGATCCATCTCCATCACCGACAGTCGGCTGCTGATGAACGCTCCGTTTCGGGTGCCACGCCGTGTCGTAGCTGTCCAGCACCCAGGAGGCGATGCACGCCAGGGCCAGTCCGAGGAGCACCAGCGCGCCAAACAGCTTCAGCATCCTCCTGTAGCGACGAGAGAGGCGGCTAGCTGCCGCCGTCTGTCCCGTACAAGAAATAAAAAGCTAGCTACTGGTGGAAATAGCTAAAGGGGCACGAATCACACTAAACATTAAACTACAGATATAATGTCAACCATCTAGCTACATAGCTAAGAGCTCAGACAGTTTCTGTCGCTGCCATCGCGGCCACGGGAGACGCATTGAGGCGACGGGTGTTCACAGTCACGGCTCTCCGCTCAGCTGCCTTCTGAAGGCGGAGGAGGAGGAGGCAGCTCCGGCAGGTGAGCTAGCTAGCTAGCTTAGCTACCAGCTACCAACACGGCACACTGTGTGACCGGTTGGATGTGAAACGTCACCGGAGAGTGTGTGGAGGAGGAGGAGCTCTCACTCTGACGGTGTTTTCCGGGTACCGCGAGCGACCACATCGCCACTGCTTCCTGTCATCGCGAGGACTTGCGAGAATAAAATAATAAAATATTTTTTTTTCTTTTTTTTTTAATGAGTAACAATTTAATTTTGAAATAAGTATCAAATGTTTAGAATTGATATATATTATATATATATATATATATACATTTACAGGATTACAGGATATATATATATATATACATATATAGATATATACATACACACAGAACAGTACACCTATCCACCTACCTCATGTATTTGAAGCAACCTGTGACATTAATCATTCCATATTTATTCCAGCACCCTTTTCACTCTGCACCATTGCACTGTTGTCGTAGTGTTTACGCATGTATGTAGTATATATATAAACAAATGTTTATGTTGTCCCTTTCCAGCTTGGTTGTTCTTGTTTTTCAACTGTATGTCTATTTCTGTGTAAGAGCAATGGAAAACCGCAAACAAATTCCTTGAATGTGTTAATTCTGATTGTTGAGGTCAAAATTGTAAACTGTATTTATGTTCCATTGCTTTTTACAAAATGGAAAAGATAATTTACTAAACCACATTTGTAGTCTTGAATATATTTCATCCATTAATTGGGAAAGTAGTGAGATTGGGTATATGTTACTGTGTTAAACACCCAGAAGTAATAGGCATATATTTGCAATCATGTTTTTTAAACAGCTGTGTTGACTTATTTTTGTAGTTAATGCATGAAAAAAAAAGAACAAAAAAACTTTTAAGTTTACTGATGGATAGAAATTGAACACATTGCAAAGTGAATTATTGTTATTATTATTTTATAAATCCCTGTGAAGACTACACCATCAGTTACCAACGCCATCTTTAACATAATGTCGCCTCCCAGTGGTCTTTGTGAAAAGTGTCATTATATTCTAAAAAAAGTATAATTCTCTAAAAAAAAATTAAACATAAAAAAACAACAACAACCTTTAGGGAACATTCCCTGCTGGCTCTGTCAGTGTTATTTATTTGTCTATTTACTATAAAAAATCGACAAAATGTTAAAACTGTCAAAAACAACAACAACTAATCTGTGACTGTGAACAGTTCGCGCGCGTCGCCTGCGAACGAGCTTTAAAAAAAAAAAAAAAAAAAAAGACCCCGGTACGCGCGTTCCCGGGGCTTGTTGCGAGGGGCGAACGAATCGGGCCCGCGCGCGCAAGGAAAGGCTGATGATCATCACAGAGACTCGTCACGTCGCGGATCCGCAGCGACCGATAGAGATGCTGAGGTGACAGGCAGAAGGAGGAAAAAGGGACGGACGACCACACACGGACATATTTCACCCCTCCGCTCTTTTAATTTTTTGAACCACCATCTTCTTCTTCTTCATGCACGGTTCGCTCGCGATGGGATTCCGCTCGACGTCGTCCCCGCCGCCCTCAAACCTAGAGGATTTTGTGTAACCACACCCGGGCTCTTCTTTTGGATCAAGGATTGGCAGCAAAGACCCGAGGTAAGGATTCATAAAAAAAACCTGGAGGCCGACCCATGTTTCGCCCCTTTCTTTCCCACCCACCCATCTTAAACATTCGTTGTCGCGTGCAGCAGCTACGTGCATGGAGTTTGGTTATCCTGCATGTTGTCAGAGCTTAACCTCCTACACACACACACACACACACACGGCACACAGGCAAAGATGAGGTCGCGTGGCCCTGTGTGCGTGTGCGTGCGTGCGTGTGTGTGGACGGTCAATCTGCGTGGACGCGCCTGGGTAAATCTGCTGTGGTAACCAACTCGCTATGCAACAAGCTCTCCACAGCAAAGCCCAACCAGCCCGTCCACTGCAGGCAGGATAGGCGGCTTTGCTCACAATATTGCTGCAGCTTGCTACCTGTCACATCCCATTGAAAACAACGTACCAGAGGTTTGTATCCTGTATTTGTTTTGCACAAATGGCTTCTAAATTACAGGATTTTAAAGTTGCTCTGGAGGTGAGTGCATCCTTGATAAGCAGCCATTAATGCCAGATAAACACACGCTCGTCCTTCACAGATTCTTCAGACTGGATCAGTTTCATCCATGCTGGAGGGGCCTCCCCCTCGTGCTGGCTCCTCTCCAGGGCTTGTCCTGCAAACAGAGTTGTCAGACCAGACACTTTATTTCATCCAGCATCAGCCCAACAAGTCTCCCTGTCTGTCTACTGAGCCACACTGGGATCAGACAGAAAATGAAGCAGACGTTTGATTTTACAGTCAAGTTATTCTCACTCGAGCGTGTGCACCCATAACATTGCTTTTAGGGTCAGTGCGTTCTGGTCAATATTTACACACAAAACATCTCCAGGAAGCAGCAGGAATGCTATGTGTGTTTTGGAATCACTCATTGACATTTCATGATGCTTTTATGGAGCTGTGAAAACTTCCAGCTAGACCACAAAAAAGGGCAGAGGCGACGACAAGCTGCAGTCAGCAAAAGAAAAAGGCACTGCAGCAGCATCGTCGGCGTGTGGAGATGCGGGGGGTCAGGAAGTGTGATTCATCAGGATGAGACGGGAGCGGGGTTGTCACAGATTGGTTTAATTTCTGGTCCGAAGTCTGCTCCTCCTGAGCTGTTTTAAAAAAAAAAATGTATTCATTGATGGTGGTTAGTATGGAGGAGGAGGAGGAAGAAGAACCTCTCTGTGAGGTGTGAGATTATTCACAGCGTGAGGCGGCCTGGCTGGTGCATAGGTGTCATAGCAATGTGTGTTCAAGCTTGTGTTTGAGTGCATGTGTGTTGGAGAAGTGGCTTTCTATACGCAGTCTGTTTGGGCCTGATTGGCAGGTGGTGTCTCCTGCTATTCTGACACACTTGCGCTTTTTTTGAGGGATGAAAAGCTGTGAGATGGTTTTGACTTCTCCAGACTTTTAACCTAAAACAAGGAAGCAGAGACCTTTCTTCCACTTCTATGTCAGAGGCTTATGTGTTCCACACATTCACACTAGAGGTTGAATGTCAGCCGTCTTTCCCAAATGACTCACTCATCCTTAAAAGTAATGTTCTCACCATGTACGACGGCTCAGATGGGACAGAACTGTTATTTTTGTCCATAAAAGAAGGAAAAGCCGGGACGTGGGGTGACCTTGATGTTGGGACAGCAGGCTCACAGCAGAGGTTATTGAATCGTCTCTAAGCGCTCGGTGGTCAAAAGGGTTTTCTACGGTTCATGTGTCCTCTGTGGTTTCGATGGCGTGCTCCATATGTCTGCGTTTTATTTGCCAATACCTACAAATACTAATACCTCAACTGTTCTGTTAATGCTAATTAGCTGAAACGATAGCATACTAACACGCTAAACAGTGTCCATGGTAGACATTACCTGCCAAACGTTAGCATGTTAGCAATGTTATTTTAAGGATGTTTATTGTCATCGTAAAAAGATACAACGAAATTAAATTGGCGACTCATCAGTCAGTTCAGCAGCAACAAGGTAAAACATTTTGAGCATCATGCTGACGTTAGCATTCAGCTCAAAGCACCAGCGTCCTGAAAGTAGCACGGCCGCTAGCATGGCCGTCGACTCTGTATTTTAAGCACATCTTCATTCGTTTCTAAAGGAAATTACATGTTTTGTAACTCTCTTAATGTTATGCTGGTTATTAAAAGGATTGCTGAAACTCCACTAGGATAACATGAATTTAACCATATAGTGGATTTTTTAAAACAAAGTTGCACAAAGAAGGGAATATTCCATTATTTATGAAAATATAAATATAGGTTGTACAGATAAATACATTCAATCTTAATCTTGGTTCATAGTAATTCACACACATCTATACATTATGACAGTTCAAAGACTATCGGAGTGATAAAATGCCTTCAGAAGAGATTCATAATGATGAGGCATCTCGTCCATCTGTGTTAGAGTTCACCTCACTCCTGACTCTCAACCCCGGGTCACATTTCAATGCTCGTCATTTCACCGTTATCTAGTCCAACCACGCTTTGCCCTCCTCCATCTCCCCAACCTCGCCCCTGATGCATGATGGGATTGATTGCCTCCTTGTTGTCGGGATCATGGCCCTCGTAACCAAATAGTGTTTTTGAAGGCTGGTTACATAACCGTAAAAATGCCGGCGCGCCGTGTGCAGAATGATGAATCGACGTCGGGTTTGCTGGGTTCGCTTTGAGCATTTGAAGCCAGACTGAAGTTAGCAGCGTGTTCTCTCCGGAGGAACGCTCATCTGTGACATGGATGTTGCATAATACAGGAGCATACACAACGTCTGCAGGGGAAACTCCATTTGATCTTCACTGTACAGACAGCCTGCTTGAACCACATGGCAATGAATGTATTGACAAGTCTGATGGAGATGTTTGTAACTCATGACTTTATTATGAGAGGGATTTTTCACAATCTGGTTTTTGTCTTTAGCGTATAACACATCAATAAAGCATTAGTAAATGATGTATTACCGTTAACAATAGCATTGACCAACTTACAAACCTTTTATAACGGGAGACTTTTCAGAAAGTGGTAATGACTCATCTTTAGGCATCAGATTTATTTAAGGTGGTGTTCCAGGACAGCAACTTTTACATCTTTGAATTAAAAAAAATCTTATATTTACAACGTAACCTCACCTAAAATAATCATATCAGTCACATTTATTATATCAAGTTCTTGTGATGCATATTTCTGTAGAATAAAAGTAAAACTGAATGCTGCAAAAATATGAAGCAAATTAATGAAACTTAATACAGTATTTATACAAAACTTGTGGTACAGTATTTGATAAGAACTTTTATTTCAAAGCAATATCATTATGCTTTATTACGCAACCAGAGCTCTGGCAAAATGAGGCCTAATGAACAGTCTCATTATGTCTCTCAAGACTACTTTCTTTATAAGAGCTCCGTGGTTGTTGACACAGAAGATACACATTTCTGTGTAAAGTGATACTAACATGAAGCCTTTTTGTAATTTAAGACGCTGGACATTTGCCTGCGATTTGTTGGGGCGAGTTTGTCTGGAAGGACAGCTGCTGGCAGCAGGTGTGGCAGCTGCAGCGATAGTCGAGTATCAGAAAGCTCCAGCCATTAAGCCAAGGGTTTAACTTTGTCTCACAACTGGGGAGACTTTCAAACTTTAACATGTCCAAAAAAAACGTTACGTAACGTCCTTGTTCAATCCCCAAGAAACATGATCTCCTGGCCTAAATAAACTGATTTCTTTGACATTTGTCTCATCATTTCTGACAGTTTTGTGTGTCTTGTGCTTCCGTAGGGTTCTCCAAGGCCCAAATGCCCGGCCCAGTCTGAGGCTGCTGGTTCGAGGGCGGGGGTGGGGGGGGGGGGGGGAAGCAGTGAGGACAGCGTCCCGGGTCCACAGACGGGATGAGCGGGGGAGTGGAGCAAGCTGACATCCTAAGCGTGCTCTCCCTGGTCAAGGAACGATGGAAAGTGGTAAGTGACAGCGACAATGGGCGGTGTGTTTGTCCAGCCCCATCGCTGACTGTCCCCGGCTCACCCTCTGTCCCACAAACAACAACTCTTTGTTCCTCCAACAATGCTTTCCCCTGCCTATGAGTCCCGCCTTCCCTCTATCTAACCTGTGGCTTGGACAGTTTGGGGTTGTGTCTCTCCGTCCAGGTCGGGCTGCTGCAGAACAGGGGATCCAAAAATAGACCGTGTAGCTATTTGCGGCGGTGCAGTGTGCTATAGGCTGCGGGAGGGCCCAGTGTCTCTCCCTGCTGTGCCATCCTGGGTGCCATGTGAGGCTGGTATTCCTTACTGGCATCACTTCCTGTCTTCCGAGGAGCAGAGTTACATAAGAATGCTGCAGCTAATCCCACGACTTTAGCTGCTAGTGCGACACAGGAGGACGGCGAAGGACACGTGGGAGAAATTAAAGCTCTGCTAGTACTGAGAGGCGAGGGTGAAAAGGTGGAACTGTTTGGGGGCAATTTCAGCACCAAATTAATAACAACTCAATTTATTGATTAGACAGAAAAATAATCAGTATTAAGATAAGATAATCCTTTATTAGTCCCTCAGTGGGGAAGTTACAGGATTACAGCAGCATTGCTCACAAGTAATAAAATGAAATGAAGATAAAAATCAAGTAGTATAAATAAACTAAACAGTAAACAGTAATAGAAAATATGACAGTAAAGAAGAATACAAAATATACCAGTACATACAGATGGAGTAAAAATGTAAAAAATTCTGATCATTTATATATTTTATATTTAATCTTTGAAGTAATCTTTCAAGCTAAAATGTTTACACAATACTTAGTTTTTGCTTCTCAGATGTGAGCATTTTCATTTCTTCGTGATGGTAAACTGAATGTTTTGGACTGTTGATGAGCAATTTTCTGTTTTTCTGGCATTTAACAGATCAAAATATTCATAATAACAAAGGAAATAGTTGTCAAATTAAAGCAAAATGACCAAAAACCAAACTCAACCAACTTAAAACGTCTTGATATTTATTAAAATAAGGAAGAACATATTGTTTATAGTCTTTTCTGTACAGCAAGCCCTTTCTTTATTTTAGTTTTTTGCGTTGCCTGCATTTGACCAGCGCCTCACTAAATTGTCTGCTTTTTTAAAGTCTCAACACTACAAATACAACTTGAAATAAAGTTCTAAAAGGGTTAAAAGTACAAAAAAAAGGTAGTTTTACAGCGCATGCATACATAATCACTAAGATGCCTAAATCAATGGTATCACATGGTTTGAATTGTGTGTCGCTAAATGTGTTCCACATTACACTCCGGTCGTAAATGGGGTTTGTTCTAACGCAGAGTTTCTTCCTCCAGGTGAAGAAGATCGGGGGCGGCGGGTTCGGGGAGATCTACGAGGCGGTGGACCTGCTGACGCGGGTCAGCGTGGCGCTGAAGGTGGAGTCGGCCCAGCAGCCCAAACAGGTGCTCAAGATGGAGGTCGCCGTGCTCAAGAAGCTCCAGGGTGAGTCCAAATGGATTCAGTGGATTTGGTTACATTTCTGGAATTGATTGTATAGGTTTACTCATATCTCTATTTTTGAACGTGCCTTTTTCCCTCCGCTCTCCCTTCCTGCCTTTTGACCACTACGCCTTTCTTTCGCTCTCTCTCTCTCTCAACCTGAGAAGAAAATCAATGGGCAGGGATCGTGTTTGCTGTCTAATGGCTGCGGCCTCGGGCATCATGGGTTTGTTGCCTCCCGAGGGAACCAGCATGTAACTTGAGACGGGGCTGAACTCCAGTCCCCCAAAACACTGCTGACCCCGTCCAGGGGTCAACCAAGGGCCTTATAAGAAGTCTAGTGGGTCATATCGAGCTAATAATAACTTCTTTGTTTTTTCATTTTGTTTCTTTTAATTGGATTATTTCGGCATATTGTGTAGGAATTTGGCGAAAGTAGGCGATGCTTAAAAAGTAGTGTTTGTAACATGGAGGTTTTATTAGAAACGGTTTGCATTCACAGCGTGCTGAAGGTTTTGGGGTGTGGCCGCAGTCCAGCTGCCAGTGCAGCAATGTCCTTTCAGAGCACACACACACACACACACACACTTAAAGGCACAAACACACAAGGCAAGTTCATGCACATTCGACCTGGTGTTGGGTGCGATAGCCTATAAATCAGCAGGGTAGCCGTACGCTGGTGATGGGAGGGCAGTGAGCTGTAGAGGGAAATACGAGCAGGCGCGTCATCATGATTCACACAGCACGCCACCGCATCTTACGATGGAATGATGCAGCTGGCGATGGGTGACCTCATCTTCTCCTCCTGAAACTCTCCTCCCCTCTTTTTTGTTCTCAGGTAAAGACCACGTGTGTCGCTTTGTGGGATGCGGCCGCAACGACCGCTTTAACTACGTGGTGATGGAGCTTCAGGTTGGTCTGAATGCAGAAGACTTGGTGCCTCATGAGCACTAACTTTTTGAACTGAACGAATCATTGTTAACAAATGTGATAATTGATGACTTGTTCAAGTAATTTATAAAGCAAAAGGGCCAAACATTTGTTTTAGAGCTGCAACGATAAGTCCACTAATTGATTAGTCAATCAAAATAATTAAAATCGACTAAACTATTTTGATAATTGATTCATTTCTCATGCAAAAATATATATTATTAAACTGAATATATTTGGGTTTTGGACTGCCAAAACAAGACATTTAAAGACATCACCATGGACTTTGAGAAACTTTTTAGACAATTTATAGACCAATCGATTAATCTAGAAAATAGACGGCAGATTAATGGAAATAATCATTAGTTGCAACCCTAACTTGCTTGTTTTAGTTTATAAAATTTGGTCGTACAAAACAAGCATTTTAAAAATTGTGACATTCTCACAATTTTCACACAATTTAGTGTGGACCAAAGTGACATCCCATCCTGCTTACATGGCAAAAAATCTGTATATTTATAGCAACAATACTCTCCATATAGAGATTCCTCTACCGAGGCATCAAATCAGTTGTAACCACTTCATCCAGCACACAAGGCTGTGATACTCAAGTCATGATCTCAAATTCACAAACGCTTAATCAGCGCTTCGATGTGTTCTGGTTTTGATTTATACCAACACACCCACAGGAATGGTACATTTTGGTTTTCTGCACCGACTCCCGACCGCACCATGTGTTTAATTGTAGATGATCGGTCCAGCTGAATTTATCGTTTTTCTGTCCACTCAACACATTTGGCAACATTTCAACCAGTAAAACCTTTAATAGTGATTCTGGTTACTGGGTGTCGCGTCCAAACGAGAACCAGATAAATACTTCTTTTCCTTTTTATGACATGTTTGTGGAGACACACGGAGGTCCTGCTGTGTTTCATGAATCGGGGGAATTTATCAGGAGTAACCGATCTCGTACATGTGCTCTCTCAGGGTCGTAACCTGGCTGACCTGAGGAGGAGTATGACCCGGGGAACCTTCAGCATCAGCACCACCCTGCGTCTGGGGCGCCAGATCCTGGAGGCCATAGAGAGCATCCACTCCGTGGGCTTCCTGCATCGTGACATCAAACCGGTGAGTCACGGTTAGCTGGAGGCAGCGGAGGATATATACTGCTCGGTTCTCATTTCATTACCAAGCTTCAACTGTATATATTCCCCAGATGAGAATACTTTTTATTTCTTCTGGCTGGGCAACATTTGTGACTCCTGCACTTTTTTTATTACTGGCTGCTAGCGTTGTTGCTGATTCAGTATTTTGTTGCACTCACAGTAAGCTGACCCATTATGTAGCTGAATGTAAATATCCTCTGTCTTCTGAGCTGCTGTGTTCAATTCTATTCTAGCGTAGGGACACTTTTATTTTTATTATTCCTTTAACCGTTGCCTCCTGTTTTACTGCCTCAGTCCAATTTCGCAATGGGCCGCTTCCCGAGCACCTGTCGGACCTGCTACATGCTGGACTTTGGTTTGGCTCGTCAGTTCACCAACTCCTGCCAGGAGGTCCGACCTGTAAGTGTCCTCCTCTGTTACCGAGTGTGTGCTGAGCTGAAATCGATGCTGATGAATTAGGGCTGGGCGATAATTCAATATGAGGATTGAATATAATGCACTTGGATGGACCATTTGAAACGTTTTAAATTAAAATAGAAAATACTTTTACGATGTTATCTTTGGCTGAAAATCTGTAATTCAAATACAACTATATTAGCATTTGAATGCCTGTTTCTATCTTTGTTTGTCAGCCCCGGCCCGTGGCAGGGTTCAGGGGAACGGTCCGCTATGCATCCGTCAATGCACATAAGAACAAGGTCAGTATCCATCCGCCCTGCTCTGCAGCGCTTGTGTAATCAGTGATGCGGTCCCCCACGTGTTCTATTGAAGTGCTTTACACAACCTCTTTGTTTTTGTCTTGATTTGTCCATTTTAATATAATTGATGAATGTTAACTCAGCCCTGATGTAATCCTGCAGGAGATGGGCCGTCACGATGACCTGTGGTCTCTCTTCTACATGCTGGTGGAGTTTCTGGTCGGTCAGCTGCCGTGGAGGAAGATCAAGGACAAAGTAAGGACAACCAATGATCGCTGTCCTTCACGGAGACTAAACAGCCCTGTCCATGCAGCTGTAGGTGATGAGATGTGACAGGTGTGTGTGTGTGTGTGTGTGTGTGTGTGTGTGTGTGTTTGTTTGTTTACTCCCAGGAACATGTGGGGAAGCTGAAGGATACTTACGACCATCGCCTGATGCTCAAACACCTGCCGGCAGAGTTTGGCGTGTTCTTGGAGCACATCTCCAGCCTCGACTACTTCACTAAGCCTGACTACCAGGTGACACAGGGCTCATATTTTGATTCTTTTTTTCTGACTATAACAAGTGCAGCATGTTGTTGTTAATATAGTTTGATGTTTTAGTCAAATGTGCAGTACATGATCTAGAAAGGTCTAAAAACCTCACCAAAAATGTATAATGTTTTTTGTTACAGCTGCTGATGTCGGTGTTTGACAACAGCATGAAAACCTACAACGTTGTGGAGAATGACCCTTATGACTGGGAGCGGACCGGCACCGATGGCACTCTGACAATCATTGCCGTTGCCACAACGCCGCAGCATCACACCCGCCTCACTCCGGCACACATGGGGTACGTTTTGATTGAACTAACAAACACCACAAATATTCTGTCGCTTATATATGCAAGTATGGAATGTATAGACTCCAGCTGTGGTTGAAGTTCCACACTTTCCTCTAAAAGTCTTTCATGGCCTCAAACATAAAACAATGTTCTTGTTGTTGCCCCAGTATGGCGAATGCCTCGCTGATACCTGGCGACCTGCAGAGGGAAAACACAGACGAGGTTCTCCAGGACGAGCAGCTCAGCGACGTGGAGAACAACCCCGCTCCGGAGCGCCTGCCGGGTTCTCCCCTCCACCCGCACCGCAACCAGGAGGCGGATGTCTGGGAGGAGCTGGACCGCAACCGTAACCGCATCCGGACGGCAAACTGGAAGGTAGTGTAGTTTGATCACCTCAAGTGCTCTCAGAGAAGCGATGCCTTCATTGAAATATACCAGTTTTTTATTTTTAGTAACTCACTAACATAACTAACTGCTTTCAAAAGGCGGGAACGGAGGAGGAGCACAGCAACAACCAGGGCAACCATGGACACCAGAGCCCCTATGCTGGGCCCAGCCTGGGTTCCCCAGTCAAACTGCAATCTGAGGTGGTGGCTTCAGACCGCGATGGCCCGCTGCTGAGGAAGCTCCGCAACATTCACAGTTTTGACCTGGAGAGGAGGCTGACCCTGGAGGCCAAGCCCAGTCCAGAGCGCTTCCTGGAGACCTGGTATGTCTGTCAAGTAACCGATCTGTGTTAACATCAGTTCCTCTCAATGCTCCTGAGGTTAGAGCAGAGTCGATTGTTCGCATCTGTCTTGTGTCTGTCCAGCTCAGGAAAGCAGCAGCTTGGCGCCCAGCACCAGGAGAAGGAGGCCGACGGTGCTGCAATGGTCCCAGTAACTCAAGGCCAAGCTGAACCAGCCGGGGAGCGTCCCGATAGGGTCTGGCACTATGATGAGGAGGTCTTGTCTGGCGGTGGTTCTCCTAAACCAGCATCCTGTGGATCTCTGGAGCAGGGAGAGGGGGCAGCCAGCAGCGGCGGCTTTGTGGCCCTCAATCTGAGCTCTGGGAGGCAGGACATTGACTCGAGGGAGTGGGTAATGGTGGAGCGGCCCAGTGGCTCTCCAAGAGCCAAGGTTGCCTCCGAGGAGGAGGACGAGGAGCCAGAGGTGCTCCAGCCAGGGGATCAGTCTCCTGGATGGGAAAGGGGATACCCGGGCCCTCACTCTGGCAAAGCTAAACAAGAGAGCATGGCTTCCTCCAAGGGAAGTGCAAAAGTGGACAAGTTGGAGCTTAGCGTGGGCCCTGCAGGGGCTCTGCCCACCGTCACTCCATCCAGCCCAGCTCTGGCTGAGGGAGTTCTCACGCAGGTAAGCCCTTTCACCTGAAGGCCATCTCACAACATGGCATACATGATACAGAGTCAGAGTTCTAGCTTTAGGACCTCAATGCTTATACAGTCAGAGTTCCACCAGCTGCATCTTGTTTAAAGCTAAATGTTACTGCTTGATGTTTTCTGGCTTATTCGCTTGTGTTTATTGTTAGTAAAAGTATATTTGTGTCACAACTGCAGAGCTTATCAGATCACAGCATGGGGGGGGGGGGAAAGAGAGCTTGTGGCTTTGAAATGCACATTGATTTGCATTAAATATCATGCAGAATTTGATCTTATTTGCAATGTATTTAATTTACTTCACAAATTCAATAATTTGATTACAAACTATGGTTTGGTTTCCTCAGTTTAAATTACTTTTTTGCTCCTTTTTATTTTTTTTAAAAACCTTCAGCCAGCCCACCGAAATCCTGCTCAATCTACAAGTACAGCATAAACCGCCTTTACACGGTTGAACAGCTTGTTTATACTACAGGAGGAATAACCTTGCCCTCATTCTCTCCTTCAACCAGAACAACTGCCTCCAAGTTGATAATGTATACGGCCTTCCCAAAATCTACCTATCTCGCTCTCTGTCTCCCCTCTGTGGCCTAAGATCATCCCCTTATATTTATACCCCCCCCCCCCCCCCCCCCAGTCGCTTCACCCGTTCAAAACGACTCAACATCGTGCTCCCCGTCTGCTTGTCCTGCATCAAAGCCCTTCCGAAATACCTCCTCCATCTTCTCACTCCCTCACCTCCCACTTCTCTCCTCCCCCCCCCTCTCTCTTAGTTCCCCACCTCTCCTCCATCCCTGCCTGAGGAGGTCGCGATGCGGACATCCAGCCCCATCCCTCTGCGCTCTCCCAGCCCTCACACACTCCTGACCACCTTGTCGGACCCGTTGCACCGACCGCCGGGCATGAGGCGCAGCCAGTCCGTCGACCCGCAGCAGCAGCAGCAGCAGGAGCGGCCCTCCTCGTCCTCCTCCTGCCACGCCTCCCTACCGCTACCGCCACACCCCGCCCCCGGCACCCGCTCACCCGGTCGCAGGAAACTGCCGGCCATCCCGGCGGGTGCCGCCAACGCCAAGTTTCCCTCTGTCATACGCATCACTCGCGCCCAGCTTCAGCAGGTGATGAGCCCAATCACAATCTCCTAAAAAAAAAAAAAAACCTCCATTCAGCTTCCTCTACGTCCGTAGCAATACTCCGGCTGTCACCATTTTTTGTTCGTTCTTTCTTTGTTGTGTTGTTTTTGTTGCTTATTTTGGCTTCTTTGTTCAGTTGGCTTGCTTATTGTGTTGTTGTCAGGCAGCTCTCTCCAGAAACAGAGCATGGGTCAGATGTGTCCTTGTGTCTGGACATGTGTCCTTGTGATCTGAATAGGGGACGTGTGTTTGTCTGATTGTGGCATGTGTGTTTGGAATGTCGAGTCATGACTACAGGTTGCATGGTCTCTTTTGTTTCAGATCGTCTTTGTCCTCTCTATCTTTCTCTTTCTCTCTCTCTCCCTGTATTTGTTCCTCACCCTCTCTTCGCTGAAGCCCCCTGCGAAGTTGCGTGAACCTTTCCTGTCCTACTTGCTGGTTTAGTACTCACAGCTTGACTGACACTGCCATAGCACTTGTGTGTGTTTCGGTCTGATAATGGTAGCTATGGCATTGCATGCTGTTGCCAAACTAATCACCATTTATTACCCCACATTATACAACACTTCTCTTTTCACACATCTGCATCAGGCTCTTGCTACAGAACTACAGCACAACTCGACATGTTGTAGTCTATCAGCAACAGGCCTTTGACAGCTAGAATATTATTCCCACTCTTAGTATGGTCGATCCTTTAAATAACACCTGTGTGTCTTTCTCTTCCCTCCCGTGTCTCCACCTCCCCCCCCTCCCCTCCAGTTGACGGCTCAGCGTCCCTCTGGGCTGTCCTCCCAGTCGGGATCGGACAGCGCGCCACAGTGCCTCCTGCTGGAGAGGCGTGGTGAGGCTGAAGCTGAAGCCCAGCAGCTCCAGGAGCACACAGCGGACATCAGCTCCCCCCAGGACCATGTGCTCACCCATCCAGGGACACCCACAGACCCCCTGGCTGAGATACTGGTCAATGGAAACATCCGCACCAAAGCTCAAAGCCCCGCTCCGAACCGTGCGTCTTCCCCACACTCCCCCCGCTCTCCCCACTCGCCTCCTCTGCGCTCGCCTTCCTCTCCACGCTCTCCATGCTCTCCATGCTCTCCTCGCAGCCCTGTGTTTGCCAATGGCCACCTCTCCCCTCCTGTTAACAGCCAAAGGGATTTAAGTAACGGAGCATTCCCCAAGCTGAAAGACTCTGAGAAGGACTCTGGCTCGACTCTCTGTGCCACGGAGCCTCAGCTGAGGGAGGAGGTTAGTAGAGAAGTGAACCATGCCCCAGATCAGACCAACGGACCAGTCTCCTCCTCCCCGGTTGCCCTCCGTAAGGACCCCAGCCGGAGGCAAAGTCGCATCCCGGTCCTGGAGCCCTCCAGCCTGCTGGAGCTCCCTCCTGCAGGGTCTGCGAAGGAGAAACTCCTGCAGAAGAAAGCCAACCACCATGGCCCGGTCCCCTCTCCCAATGCTTCGCCGTCGCTCTCCGATAGGCGTGGCCCCATGGTGGCCTCCCTTGCTCGGGACCCGCTGTCCTCCGCCTCTGACCGCTCTCAGGACGAGGACTCTCTCATGGGCTCCCGTTCTGACCGCCAGGGGGACGACGCTCCTTCCCTCTCCTCCTCCTCCAGCCCTCTGTCCCGCAAGAGCCGGATCCCTCGTCCTGTTCACTCATCTTCCTCCGCTGAGCAGCTGGCCGCCCAATTCCTGCCGCGCCCGCCGCCTGGAAAGCCACCGTGCCGCCCCACAGCGGACGGCAGGTAATATGTTGATCTTCATCTTTTGCTTTTGAGAACCAACATTTTAATAATTCACCAACCAACATTTTAATAATTCACCAAACCATTATTGTTCTCAAACATTTATGAGAACGTAACAAAACCGATTACACATTAATTCCCTTTGCTGATTGATTCTTTTGATACATTTTCCACTTATTTGCTTTCCTGCAGTAGTGAGAGTAGATAGCGACTGCTCTAATGTCTGTACGCTAAATATGAAACGAGTCTTCTAGTCTTAATGCTAAGCAAAGCGAACCACCTACTGGCTGGCTGAGCTTCTAACTCTCAATTTGATTTGTCACCCTTTATCCTGGTTTGCTTTGAAACATGTGACTTGGCTGGTATTCCTAACCTGCCCTGCATTTTGTGCCCACTTAGGCTGAGGCGTTTACGCATCCGGGCGGGCAGCAACAGTGACTCAGACCTCCTGACATGCCTTGCTCAGCTGATGCACGGTTCCCGTGGCTCGCCACTTCACCATCGCTCCTCGGCCCAGCACGGGGGCTCCAGGACGGGCGTCTGCAGCCTGACGAGCTCTCCGCACCACCACCGCAGCTCCAGCGCCTCCCCGCGCAGCTCCTCCTCCCTGCAGCGCTCCGTCAGCTCCTCGCCCTCCCGCCACGAGCACCGCGGCGGCGGTGGGGGGGGAGGTTGCCTCGGCCGCAGCCGCTCGCCTCCCAGCTTCTCGGGCTCGCCGCCTCCCCGCCGCTTATACACCCACCACCAGGAGACGTGCTGCAGCCGCCAGGCTCGCTCCGGCCCCTTCCACCTGTCCCGGGGAAAAGGCTGTAGCCGAGACGGCAAGTGCTCCAGCAAGCTGAGCAGATAGTTGCCCTCCATGTTGCGCTGCCAGAGCAGAGGATGGGAAGACTCTTATTATGATGGGGTAGACCGCAGTGTCCTTCCTGTATAAGTTCCCCTTTTTTCGCTGTCAGTCCGAACCTTACTCTTGTCCCGCTGTTCCCCACTGTTCCTGTCAGTCCTTCTATTCGCACACAGGCTCATTCATTTATGTGCCCAGCTTTAAAGGGGCACTCCGGCAATTTGATAATGTTCTTCAACAAAGTTGTTCGGCCGAGAGACGGATTTGAAAAAGAACGATCAACATCTGTGCGGCAGACACTGAGATATCCCCACGTTTAGTCCGTTAAGCTCCAAAAATGTTGGTTCCTACATTTCCCATAATGCAACTCAATGTGCCGACTTCTTTTTTTTGCAATGACGGCTTTCTGTTAAAAAGTCTCGAGCACAAGTTCACAGGCTGAATAGTACTCTTGATGACGAGTCGGCTGAACGGAGTGCCCCTTTCAGGTGTCTTATTAGACGATCGATATCGACATGTCAGGGTCCTCATTTATTTATATTACCATATTGGAGAGCGAAATAGTACAGCTGCAAACTTTAACCCAATGCAGCCAGTACTGCGATATGTAAATCTATAGTTAGTTGGGCCAGTGGGCACATAAATAAATCAGTTCCCTGTTTATTCATCTTCATGTATCCTACACCACAGTATAATGTAACTTATTTATCCCCAGTATTGATGCACTTGGACGATACTGATGGAATATCAGTATAGCTGATCACAACTGAATTAGATATTGGCCTGGGGTTGACTCCGTTGTCTCCTCTGCATTCGGAGATTGCAGGCAGGGTATGCTATTTACTTTATGCTACATGTGAATGCATAAAGCCAGAGTTTGTGTACAGTTGTATTTATTGAGATATTTATTTTGATGCTTAGCTTTCGACTCCTACCCTCCTCGGTGTGACAGTGGACGTGTGGTTTTGTGTCACTCACATTCGTTGTTTAAACGTTTAAAAAAAATCAAAGGGATGACTCCAAAGTGACCCTTTTATACAATCAATCATGTCAAGTGCGTGAGGACACACACACCTTTTTGTGCCTACTGTGTTGCTGAGAAGGGAATCAAAAACGCCCCGACGGCTGAAGGCTTTACAGGTTAGACTGGTGGTCGTTGTTCAGTAGTAGCAGAAGTATCGGCTTAAGCAACACAAGGTGCATTACCGATGGGTAATATTCAGACACAGATGTTTGTCTCAGCGTGTGCCTTGGCACTTTGGGCAGCTTGAGGATTCACTTTGTTTGTAACGAGACAACAAAAAAGGAGCCAAAAACTTGTGCCAGCGGTTCAAAGACGACCCTTTTCACCAGTATTCTTTCAATGGAGAAAAGGTAGCAACACAGATGTTTGTAAATCAATTTGAGCCACAGTTTACTGGAGTAGCTTTTATTTGTAAAGACAAAAAGGGAAATATTTCAAGTCCAACCTGTCTTTGCTGTCCTGTGTGTACACACCAGGTCAGTGTTGGAGATAAAACTTTGAAAAACAAATGTGAATTTCAGACCTCAAACATTTTGTCAAATGGAGGCCATATGTACATATATATTCATCAAAAATGATGTTCCATGCTTCCATGTGCAAGAATGTTTCAGCTTTTTCTTTTTTTGTTTGTTCCTCCTTGCGCCGCAGAATGTCTTTCATATGACGACGTATGTTTGTGCACAAGGGGAAGGAATCAGAGTATTGTTTGTGTTTGATTTAGTTAGGATTCCTCACTGGGACGCTCCTCCACAACCTCCTCTGCTTGTAAGATACTGTATAATACCTCCGGCTTCCTTCCAATGCTACTATTTGCATGCACAACAGAGAAAACACAGAATCAACTAGTGAGTAAAAAAAAAATCTGCATACCACCTCCCGCTCACACGTCGTCTTATCCTGTGAAGATTTTAACCCGGCAGTGACTTCATCACCTTTTTTTTAAATCTACATATTTTCTCTTCCCCATCTCCGTATTCTTTCACTGTTCCTCTTCCCACCTGATGTACGAGTAGTTTTCTGCGCTTCCTGCACTTGACCCGGGATATATTGTGTCGCTGGAATATGACAGACTGTATTTTTTACCGGTGCAACTAACTGACATGATGCACAAACGAATTAAACCAGAAAAATAATAGAAGGAGAAAAGTCTTCGCTGTGTTTTAATTAAAGCACTTGTATTGTAGGAGAAACGCACCAGTTGACAATAGCAGTTATAGCAAAGACATGGCTGCACATTGCCAAATATTTTGATAGATTTTGCAGATGTGGCTTGAATTGAGCTGTGATAAACATGGGAGCGTATAGTGATTTGAATGGGCACGTTGCTTTGTCTAAAGTGTGCTGTTTCATGCAGCTATGATGACTCATCCTGAAGGCAGACAGCGTTCAGTCAGTCAGTCGCCTTAATGTCTCCTCTCTGCCCCTCTGTGCATAGCGAGGGATGACTGAGCCTTGTCTGTGTCGGACATCATTCCACTATTCGGCCAAGCCTTCCTCTCACTTATCTCTCGATCGTGTGTGTGTGTGTGTGTGTGTGAATGGGCATGTGCTACCATGCCTGTATCGGCGTGGTCAATATATCACCAGTGAAACCAGTGCTGTTGGACTCTTGTGCTTGCACAGCTGTGCTTCTTACCGGAGAGCTCCCTGTTCTTTGCTGTGAGAATGAGCGGAGGCCATTTATCGAACGACGAGCTGGAAATGGATCATTTGGGAATGGAAAACTGTGTGCCCTCAAACAAGGGGCGGGCAATTTCTACACGTCGCCAGCAATCAGTCCCTCTTTTAACTCACTATTTCCAGATATTTGCAAGCTTTCAAAATTCAGAGCGCTGTTGCGCAGACTTTTAATATATACCTGTAATTATTTAAATACAATAGTTATTGTAAAACCATAACTTATACACTAACGGGCTTCAGTGGAAGGGAGGAACAGACGCTAAACTGTGCTGCTGGGTCTAAAAGATAATCAGATTTCCAGGTTTTTTTTAATCATTATTGCACATAAGTGGTGTGAAGTTGCCGTACTATTGTTACCCTCCAGATGAGATCTTCTTTGTCACGTTTGAAAGTGGCCTGCTCATAGAAAAGTGTCATATTTATAGTAGCTTGCCGGGTATTTGTGGTTACAGATACCCATCGGCCAACAGAACAAACCCAGCTGTTTTTATTTTATTTTGAAAGGTGAGAAGGAAACTAATAGCATAACATCAGATTACTCGTTAGTAACTTCTAAATACTTGACAAAGATTATTTATTGTGACAGTTGCTAATTTGGCCATCCATCATTTTGACTTCAATTGTCAGAATTTTTCCATGGTTGATATTTTGTGTTGTAATGTTTGTCATGGTTTTGAAATGTAACTGTACAGTCTCAAGGAAAGAATGTAACACGTGGGAGTTTTGCATTGTATATAACTGTAATTATTTATGTTTATTCTATCATTTGTATCATATCAATGCCTTGTACAGTGTTTCTTTTTTCTTTTTTGTTTTAAAATTATTTTGTATTTTATTTTTATAAACTGGTTATAAATAAAATACTCATTCCGCATGCAGACAGGATCTTGTGAGAGGTTTCTGTTTTTAAATCTGAAATGATGGCCGCTGGACCACGACATAAAGGTTATAATACTCAATCGTCTAGGTTTTTTATTCATTCACTGGACTGTATTGTTTATCATCTGTAGACATCACAGATTGAACAAAAGGTAGAGGAGTTAAATATCAGATTAAGATTCAAAATACAAAAGATACAAAATACCACCAAACATGGCAGAAAAGCAACAACAAAAAAGTCTCAAGATTTAAACCATTTGTTTCATGTAAATTAATTGTATTTATACAGCCACAAAAAGTGTTTTGAAAAGTGTTTGAATGGCTGCACTTCATCTGGACTTCTTCTCCAGGATGTTTGATCAGAGCACCGGGACTCTGATGAACACTGTTCTTTGAGAGTTCTGCAAGACACATTTCAAACATGCAGCTTTAGGGAAGAAAATCAACTTTATGAGCTTAAAGAATAAACGTGGAAATATTTAGGTCAATTTCTACGAGTTAATGTGATATTACCTGTTAAACAGAACGGCAGAGCTGCTAAATGTACGAGAAGTCTAATCATGATCCTAATGCAGATGAAAACAATACTATGATGACTGCAAACTGAACAGAGCTGCCTGGATGTAGAGGAGGAGGAGGAGGAGGAGGAGTCTTCATCAGTGTATCCTGCTGTGTCTCTTCACATGTATATCCTGATGATATCAGTGTTGATTTCCTGCTACAGGCTGTTAGATGCAGGTGCATTCTTCTTCAGTGTGAATTTATGTGGCTGATTATCAGAGCGGGTTTTTGTAGAAGCAAGAGCGACTTTGAGTCACTGTGTCTACTAGCTGCACAGTAATACACGCCGCTGTCTTCAGGCTGTCTGAGTTTCAGCACATTAATATAATGTTTCTACCAGCGATGGAGATACCCATTTTATAACAAAAAAGACCACGGGACACTGGCTCATCTCAAACGAACCTAACGAACCAATCAGCTCCCGTTAGCTGCAACACGTGGTTGGCATACGTCATACGCATTACGCGCATGCGTACGCGCTAACCCCGCCCCCCTCCCCATCAGTCCTTCAGTCGCGCAGAATGGCGGCTCTTTTGGAATCGCTTCTGTGGAAGAAAGTGGACGTTCAAACGGTCTTGGACTGGCTAAAGAATGACGAGGTATTGTCCGAAATGATTACGAGCCACGTGACTGAGACATCTTATGCGCGCGCGCCCTTATATGCTGTGTTTTAAGAGATGACAGCTAACAAGTGATTGTAAACAAAACTTTTAGCCTATCGAGCTAGGTTAGCTGTAGCCTTGAATATGATGGACTGCAGACGAGACCGCTACGTTGTCAACTATCTTTCCAGAAAATGTACTATTAAAACATCGTTTACCACAGCCGTTTGCTCCTGTTGTATTTATTATTACTACCTGAAGAGGGCTGCGCAGTTTAGCGGATGTTAGTCCGTGCATGATTGTTAGCTAATGTTGGGTCAACAGGCTACTTTCTGCAGCAATGTCCTGGCGCTGAGCAGCAAAACGTACTGACCTCGTTATTCCCTACTTTGGGTTAATCACGCACTAGATAGTGTCGATCATGTCAGTTATTTTAGCTTTATGAATTATATATCTGTCTCAGTTCATTGTTTTCTCAACAAGTATGTCTCTTTTCAACAGGAAGGTGAACGACTGGCATTGAGAGAACCTGAGGTGACAGTTCACAAACAAGAGTTTGTCCCATTTCTTCTGAACTTCCTGAGAGAGCAGAGCAGTCGAGCACTAACTCATGGCCCAGCCACGCCCGCCAAGACCCCCAGCCGCCCCAGACCTGGTGCACAGACTCAGTGCGCCACAGACAGGAGGGGTTCCAGGTCCGCTGGTGGTGGAGATGGTTCTCGGAGTGCCAGCCGGGTCCAGCTGTTTTCTCCATCCGCCTCAGTGTCACCTGGGTCTGAGTGGGATGCTGCCGGTGAGTCAGGGTCCCACTGTCTGAGTGGGGTCAACACCTTCAGCAGCCCCCCCTCCTTTGCTACAGGATGGAGCCCCGCCTCCAGGCCGTCAGGCTCCGAGCGCCGGTCCGGCCAGAGGATGAGTCTGGGGGACTACATGGTTTCTCCTCCTGACTTCCAGAAAAGCCCCAGCTTCCAGTCCCAGAAGGGTCGCAGGAGAGGTGGTGGCAACACGGCAGCAGGGGGACAAGGGAAACATGGAGGGTGGCGAGGAGGACATCACAGTGATGAGACTGGGCGATGGGAAAGCGGGGGAAGAAGGTCGGGTAAAGGAGGAGGAGGAGGAGGAGGAGGAGAAGGAGGGGGGGGAGGGAACAGTAGGATAAGCGAGCAGGCTTCACCTCCATCTGTGGGGCAGCTCAACTTCAACAACTTGGAGGACTTCCCTCCTGTTGGGTCTTCACCCATTTCACCTGCGTAAGTCCAAACAACTCGAGTCAACACCGACTCCATCATTGATTTTTTTTTTTTAGGTTTGTCTTAACGGTTTCTATTATCCTTCAGGGCATCCAAACCATCTAGACGAATAAACCCAACGGCAGTCGGTGCGGAACGGCCGCACTCCAAACCAAAGACGTGCTTCACCTCTACCCCGTTCAGTGAATCTTCTAGTCCCTCGTTAGCTGTGGAGGCGCTCGAGGGGACGGTGAGCAGTCCTCTAGGCCTGCAGGAGGAGCGGGAGCTGCTAAAGAGAGAAAAGTGAGTGCACATGCAGAATTAATCTGGTCTATACACTCATGATGCTGGTATTTTTTTACAGTTTTCTGCGTATACATCCCAATATATACTTTCTTTATTTTCCCATCATTATTAACGATGGCCTCTGCTGTTTTTGGCTCGACTACATGTTAACTTTATTTTACCTCCATCGCTTCATAATCAGAGATTTCTTGTCTTTTAGGACAAAGCGAGCTCAGCAGGTTGGCGCTCCTCTGCTCTCCTCTCTGGACCCGTGCACCCCCACCAAGTTAGGGCAGAGGACGGGGTCTAAAGTTACACCAGAGCTGCAGACACCCTGTCCTGAACCATCCAAAGTCACCTTCTCTGTGGAACTGGATCTCCTAGCAGAGCTGTACTGTACCTGCATTTCTGGTTAGTGACCACAATGTGGTGGTAGTGTGCCACTTGGAGGAAAACTGTTTAAATTAAATGTACTTTTACAGATAACACTTTCTTGTTTGCGTTGTCGTGTCTTACAGAAAACCTTGTGCCAAACATTTTCCTGGAGCTTTTCTTTGTGGTGCAGTTGCTAACGTCTCAATCCCCTCACACTCATGATGACGATGAACAGGAGAGTTTGTGTGCAGTGAATTCAGGTGTGTAATCAGTATGCTTGTTTACTTTAGTCTGATACAACATCAAAATATTAGGATTGTTCAACTTGTTGTTTGAATTCAAATGGATATTGAGCCCCCCCTTTTTTTTTTTACACATTTTCAGAAATTCTGGAGAGATGTTACCTGAGACAAGTACACAACTGTGTGTATTTTGCAGTGAAGGTTCTGGAGAATCAGTTTCAGTGAGTTGTTTTATACCACACCATTTCACTAGCAGGGATATATAAGCACATTGCTCCCTACTTAAGTGATGCCGCTCATCCGGTCTCCCTGAGTTGATCCCTAAAGACGTATTCTTTTGGCAGGTTGGTAGCTCATTTGGACAAGTGTACCTTGCGTCTACTGGCGGAGAACGAGCGGGTGGCGTCTTTCTCTCGGGCTCTCAGGGGCCGTCTGACTCAGGCCCAGGAGGGGAGCATATCCAAGGTAACACTCGTACTCTGTTGTACTGCCATAAATGCTTATTAGTGGCCGAGTGTTACTGAATATGATACCATATTAGTACCGATACATCATGCTTTTTTTTTTTAAAGAAGGCACCTGTTTTCAGATGTATTTCTATCTTTATTAGATTATAGTGTTTAAAGCTGGTTGATTCACTGATTAGTCGATCGGCATTACATTAATCTGCAGCTATTTTGATAGTTTATTAATCTTTTGATTCGTTTTTCAAGCAAAGATACAAAATATTTTACTGCATCAGCTTCTCAAAAGGGATAAATGGCAATATTTCCTTGAGCTACATTATATTAACCCTCCTGGCCCGAGAGGTACCTCAGGGGGAACAATTCAGACTGTATTTTCATAAAGCATCGAAAAAAAAAATTCATTAAAACGAATATAATGACACACCAAATTATTCAAATAGACCTTGTGCTTGCAAAGATGCACTCTTTTGAGTATGGGTATGCAATTTTCGAGCAGAGGCCTAAAATAGGGCTAGGTCTTAAAAGGTTAAGTTGAATATGTTCTGGTTTTGGACTGTTGCCAGGACAAAACAAGACGATTTAGTGAACTCTACAAAAAAAAAAGAATACAGTAACTACTAACACAATCTGTCTTTAGGAAACCACTTCCTGTTTAGTTGATGTGTTTTTGTTCCTCCGTGTGTTCCAGCTCTCTCCTTCAGTCTCCACTTTCATCCACTCAGTCCCGTTCCAGCCTGCTACTGACAACCGGTCCAACTTCAGTAGTGACAAGGCCTTCCACACCTTTAAAAAACAGAGGTATACCACCATGTATTTGTGTCCAGTAAAAATATTTCATTATTAGAACCAGGCTACAGGTGCCGCACTACAAGAAACTCCTGAGTTAGACTTCATTTATTTGTTGTTTTTGCTCTTTTCTCAGAGACATTTTTTACGAGGTGTTGCGAGAATGGGAGGACTTCCACAAAGAGCAGAGGTGGAACTTTGACGCTGCTCTCGGCAGCAGGATCAGGCAAGTCCAGTTGCCTTTCAGTCTTTTTATAGCTCGTGGAGCAGGTGTTATTTAAATGTTAACAAATAGTATCTGATCTATTTTTATATTTTGTTGCTTTTCTTTTTTCTTTTAGAGGAATGATGAGTCAGCTGACCTCTGCAGGAAACCATTCCCATTTTGCTCGTCTGTTCCTGAAGCAGCTTGTTCAGGTAGACTGGCACCTCATTCTCACCTAAACTATAGATCTTAACAAATACTTTGTATTCTGTCAAATGGGCTTTTATCTACAGTGATAACGTTTCTCCAGAAACAGAATAGAATAGTGGCACCCTGCACACAGTTGGTACACTAAATCCATTTCTGTGTTTTGTAGACGTGTAAAGGCCCCCGTGTGAACAGCTCCCCCGGGGATACTCCTGATGCGGACCTGCTCGGCATGCTGGGGGCCGACAGCCTCGGGCGTCTGAAGCGTCTTGAGGAGCGTCTCATCCAGCCTCAGGGAGTCGTCGGGCCCTGCCCGCCACCATCCTTTCCTGGTCACCAGGAGTTCTTCAGGGATTTCCTGCAGACGGCTAGCTGGTACGCAAATACTAATTACACTAGATCATATTAAAAATATATATATATAAAGCTAGAAGCTTTTAGTCTCTGTGAGCTAACATGTCGAACATTTTGTGTACCAGCTGCCAGCTGAACCAGCACCTGCAGGACAGCCTGTGTCAGCAGCTCCTCCAGCTGGACGAGGTGTCCATCCTGAGTCCTCCTGCTTCCATCGCGGAGGTAGAGGAGGACGGAGACGGGGACATGGAGCAGCAGGTAGTCAGACGAAGGGATGTTATTGTGTGCCCCGTCAGTTTGTCTCAGCGCGGATAGTCCATAACATGGCAAACGGATTCAGAAAAGACCAATCTGACCAACACGCCGTTAATCATGATCTGAACCTTTTGTCTGTCCGTTCCATCAGGATGAGAAGCAGCGGTTCACCTCGGTGCTGCTCCTCGCTCGTCTTCTGGCGAAGTTTCTGGGATTTATTTCCTTTCTGCCTTACCAAACGTCTGAGAGACCATCCAGAGAGATACAGGACACTGCTATAGCCCTGCGTAGCAAGGTGAGGGTTTATAAACTACTTCAAATAGAGCAGATAAAAGCCAAGCTAAGTGATTATTTTCCTCTCAGGGGGTGTGTCATATCTCATTAGGGAAACTCTAAAATGTCCCTATTAAGATAAACGTGTATTTTCATCTCTTCAATCCCTCAGAGTGTTCCGGTGCTGGATGTCTGTGCTGTGCTGAGTAACAGCATGAGAAGGAGGCGCACCATCCTGACCGTGCCCTGGCTGGTGGAGTTCCTCTCCATGATGGACTTCATTGGTCCCCTCCTGCTCTGCTATAGGACGGCACTGGGCAAACTGCTCCTCCTGTACAGGTCCGTCTCCATTTCTGCACATTTGTTCCACAAACGTTTCTTAAAGAAGGGGCATCCGTGGTAAAATGTCAAACAAATGCACTTTTTGGTGGCATAGTATTTCCATCAACTTGTAGCGTAAAAAAAAAACACGAGTCTCACAGAGTTTCTTATTTTCTGTGCTTGTAGGAGAATGCTGCTGGCCAGATGTGGAGAGATGTGTTACCTGAACAAGCTGCTGATGGTGTCTGTGTTGGGCTGGCTGTTCCAGGTGAGACACGACTTGTGGATGCTATTTGATCGTAGATTGAGCAGTAAAACATGACCTGCAGAGTGCACAGAGTTTACAAAACAGTCAAATGTAACTGAACGCGCGTAGATCCCGGTGATTCCTGAGGATGTGTTCTTCACCAATGAGTTCACTGAGGTGGCCAAGCTGGAGGACAGCAACACGAGTGCTGCCGGGCTCGTAAGTCAAATATTCATTTAAGTAGCCGTTTCTCTGTAAAATGATGCTGGTTTCTCATTTACACGGAGCTTTCTCTTGACATCTTGTAGGACTGCATTCCTCTGGTGGATCAGCAGCTTCTCTACACGTGTTGTCCATTTCTTGGTGAGTGGAACGTGGAAAGACGTCTTTTATGTCCCCTCAGGGATTAAGGGGACGCTTTTACATTTACATTTTGTAGTTCAGGAGCCGGGATAGCTTCGATCACATTTGGTATGTTCACTACAAATGGGCCATGAAGCAACATGCACATATTAACAGTGCGTTTTGACGTTCTGCCTCGTTTTTTTTATCTTAGGTGAGTTCCGTAAGCTCTTGGCTGCCTTTGTGTCCGGAAGCGCCACCAAAAGTGGAGGAATCATCCGCAAGATCACTCCCACGTCTGCCGAGCTGAAGGACACGCCGACCGCCAACAGGTCGCAGCAGAAGCTACAGGTGAGTCGACGGGAGAGGCCGGTGAAGTGAAATATGGAACGACGTCTCTGCATCGCCTTTTGTGCCGGTATTTAAACCACTTGCGTGTGACAGGTGGACCTCGAGCAAGCCTTCTTTCACAACCAGCCGCCGTCGCTGCGTCGCACCGTGGAGTTCGTAGCTGAGAGAGTTGGATCCAACGCCGTCAAGCACATGAAGTTAGTACCACAGAGTGTTGGAAGTGCACAGAAGTAGAAACACATTTCTAAACTAACTGTTTCACGTTCCTTTATTTTTGCTTAGAATAGCAGTTAACCAGCCTGCAACTTTAGTTGGTTGGTTGCCTCCCTAAGAGGCTCGCGACTGTGTATAAAACTCGCATCATCAAACCTGAACTGTGTGTCATCTTAGTAATCTTTGTTTATCTTTGTGTGTGTGTGTGTGTGTTCACTCCGTCTTATTTGGGGATCGTCATCAGGGCCACTTTAGTGAGTGAGTTGGTGGAGCGAGGTGAGAAGATGCTGCGAGATGGTCTGAAGTCACCAAACGCCAGTCCTTCAAAGCTGAATGACTCCATCTGTGCTCAGCTGTGTGTCGCCGGATTGGAGGCCCTGGCAAAAGCCACCAGGTATGACTTGTATATCTTTTACAAGCAGCCGGCAGCACTGTGTTCCTCCAAGTCCACAGATTTAATCGGATATTAGTACCTGGTCCATATGCATGTATGAGTGAATGGCTAGTGGATTGTTGGCGGTTCAACACACACCGTAATCTCGATGTGCTTTTTCAGATTCTGCTGTGAGAAGAGTCCAGATGCCGTCCGGATGCTGCTCTCCGATGAGACGTCTCCTGCTGTACGTCCTGTTTAAGTCGCCGTGCAGAAATGATCTAACGAGGTTTTTTTATTAACGGTAAAGAAAAAACACCTGTGTTTCCATGTATTTTTTTTTACTCACTCTGTAGGTCCTGACCACATCTGAAAACATCACCAAACGTCTTGCAACAGAGAAAGCCTGCAGCTGGCTCTCCGCCAACATCACAGGTAGCCGCTCGTGTTTCTGCGTGTTTTCACTGCGTTGAATACAAATCGCACGCTAAACTGATTCTTTCTGTTTTCCAACGCAGGATCCAATCTTTGTTGTTGCTTGAGACGTGCAACCAATGAGACATCGTTGTTGCTTGTTATTTGTATTCCAAATAGATTTCACAAAGTAGTTTAAACCAGACATTCTGTAATAATGCGTTGAATAATTAATTTTGTCTGTTAAGCAACTTGTCTGTAGGGAGGTACCGAGCCAACTTTTTTTTTTCTGGATTCTGACGCCTCAACTTGGGATTTTTGCCGACACCAAGCAGTGATCGAATCTTTTTTTTCACAAATTTAATTTGAAATCATTAATATTTAAGGCAGCAGGAGGTCAGGGGTCGTTGGTGGCCCGCCATGAATGTTGAATGAGCAGAAACGCAATGTTGTCAAAAATGTGTTCAATCCGATCTGCGTAACGCGGTCGGTGTTTGGGCCAAAGGGGATCTGCGTCTCGGGTCAGTGGATCCATATTTTGATATTGCTGCAAATTGATTTTCATGCCCCGATGAATAATAGCTGCTGGCTTCCATGAAGGCAAGAGAAAGCGTTTAGTTCTCCAAAGTAAAACACCGTTACATGCCTGGGTTCCAATGTAAAAACTCTAAATATTCAGTTTTTTGTTTTTGCAGGCTTATTGCACTGGACTGATTTAAATTGTGCAAGGACGTCTTGTTTTTCTGCTCACTAAAACTATGCGAGGATACTGTTATGAAGTGAACATGCAAAAACTCATTACAGCTCTCGGCGCTGCTGAGATCTTGTTCCAGAACATCATTGTAGATGAAAGGGAAAAAAACGATTTTAAGGTTCCCTGGGGACATCAGTCAAAGATTTTCTCTCCGTTTTTCTTCTCAGCCCTGATAAGACGAGAGTGGAAGAGCAGGTGTGATCGTGTGATGAAGGCCGTGGGCGGCCCGGTGGGACCGGACTTGAGGGACGTGGAGGGCGCCGCGCTCGACCTGGTCTCCAAGGACGAGCCGTCGACCGCTCCCAAGAGGAAACAAGGAGGCGAGAGAGTGACGTCCTGCCCGCCGCACTGCGACCACAGCGCTTCACTGCCCTCTGACATCATCGTTGAGATGAAGGTACGCCTGCATGAGGGGAGGACGTTTAACGCGGAGAATTAGCTAACCTCTTACTGGAATAAAGATGGATTATATCTGTCTGAATTTTTAATTTAGGAGTTGCTGAGCATCGCGGTAGGCCCCCGGTCTGATGAGGAGCTGCTCACCGGCTGTCAGGTGACAACGCTGCTCCAGAGGGTGGTCGACACGCTGGCCTGCAGAAAGGTACATGAAGCACACGATTGCAAAAATTGTGGTGGATTTACAGATTTTTTTTGCCAGTAGTCATCACACTTTGTTCTTTTCTCTTCACTTAGTTCTCAACTGTGATGTCGGAGCAGATGCTGCTGAACTCGACTGTCCTGCTGGCCTGCAAGCTGGGTAAGAGAGTCTGAATACCAGGGGAACTATGTCTCGATGTGTTCACCGTTTAGATATAAGCTCATTAATGGCAACGTAAAGTCTCGTCAACGCACTGTGTGCGTCTGTCTGCTCAGTGTCTGCAGAGCTGCCCGTACTGTCTCCGCCAGGGTGCAGCGGGGGTGAAGGTCTTGTTGTGGGTCCTGGTTCAGGATCAGAGCCTCCTGTCAGAGCGCTGCTGGAGCAGCTTGCCGAGCTGTGGCAAGACGACCGCTGTTCCTCCGCCCCCCTCCACCTGCTCTTCACCCCGCTCACCGTCACCGCGGTGCTGAAGGCCAGCGACACTGAGGTTTGTCTACCGCTGCGACGACTGATACACAAGTATTAATGATGCAACTACAACCACATCTATCTTTTTTATATATATATTTTTATATAAGCATTACACATCAAGGATTTAGAGCAACAGGTGTGCAAAACACTTAAAATGATGCCATTGTCTGTGCTCACAGCATAATATATGAAACCTGAATGCTTTTACACATATTTTTGGGCATCTTTATGAAGTGATCTGGCATCGTTATGGCATGTTTTGCACTAGATTTAACCTTTTTTTTACGACTTAATTTCTTTGAAAGTTGTTCGACTCGGTCTCTTAACCTTTTGTAATGCATTCCCGTGTCTTTTTAGTGGAAGGACTACCTGTTTCTGGTTCGAAAGCTGGTTGACGGACACGTCTTTAGCGAGGAAGAGGTCGTATCTCATTGGAAGAAGCTAACGAACTTGGCCTTGCCAGCGGTGAGGGGTTCGCTGCATTCCTGTCATCTTCTGTTCCTTGAAAATCCGTTATTTTTGCTCGCGATTTGACCCCTTTCAACTCGTTCCTCCTGCTCACTTTGTTCTCTCAATTCCCTGTCATTTCAGGAGCTGATAGAGAATTTCCAGCTGCAGTCACAGAGTATTAAACCCCCCTTGCCTCTGGCTGAGTTGCAGAGCCACTTGGATATACTGCAGGTCTCACAACAGACAGTAGAGGGAGCTACATGACGGCAATATTACTGCTCGGCGTCCCCACAGCATCTTTTTCTGTTATCCACACTGTGTTTTATGTCACATCTATCAGTGTGTTATTCAGGAGAGAGATAGACAGATCTGGGTGACTTCTTGGTGTTGACCATTTTCTTTTTTTGCACAGCCCATCAAAGCTGCACCACAGTCAGCCTCTGCACAGGCTTTGCAAGCTTCAGACTTTTGTTCTCCTCCTGTGAAGTGACGGCAGCCTTTCATGAATCCCTCTGCTCTTTTGCTAAGGTGACAACCAGAGAGCCCTGCCAGTCAGATGCAGCTAGAGGACGACACCATTACACACCTTTTTTAGATCTGCTAAACTTTCCGGCAAGCACACCTAGTATACGCGATTGTGTCCGACGGGAAATACTAGTACAGTAGATGAAACATTTCAAACAGTCGAGACCGTTGCAGAGAATTGGCAAAGACATAAGACGGGTCAGCGTCAAACTGCCGAGGACTCAAACGGAGTAACTTCAGTGTCACCTTAAAGACCGTGACTCTTTAAAACATGCAGTTATATTCCCAATTTTTACATGAAGTATTCTATCAGACAAGCCATCGTTTTTAAAGGAACTCTTGGTAATAAAATGGGCTTTTTGACTTACCAGAGAACATAGAAAGTCTTAATTTTAGTACAGCACTTTCACACGCTGCCTTTGACCGCCACTACTAGTGATTGCATGTTTGCTCTATGAATGCAAGACTGCCGTTTGTGATTGGTTTTTAGTTCATGTTGAACGAGTATTCCCAGCTGCTTTTTTAAAGTGAAATATTTTTATGTTGCCACAAAAATAATAAAGTATTCTGCTTTTAAATGTTCTTTTTTTTGTGTTGTCATTGTACTGATTTCATGATATCGTAATGGCGGGAAAATGTATCACTGAAACGATCCGCTAATCAGATTATAAATCGTTATCAGCCAACAAAACAAAGCGTAATCTCCAGTGTAACGCTTTCAATGGTAGATTTAAGTAATAACTAAGAAGGGGATTTGAATATGGAGTCGTAGGAGGAGTTGTAGGAGGAGCATCTCTCCTCCCTTTATGTCCAGCAGGAAGTTTAACTTCTCCGGTTGAGAGTTGAACGTTGGTTGTGACGCGGCGGGCGGTCGGACCCGCGAACAGCGGATGGCTGGACGGTTACCTCCCGCTCTTTGATCTCTTTAATATCGGATTAATATGCAAGAAGACTCAAAAATGTCCACACCGGAGCTGTTGTCGTACACCAGCTCCGAGTTGGTCGACTGCTGAGAGAGTTGTGTTCGTATAGGAGGCAACATGGCAAACGTTAAAGTTGCCGTTCGAGTCCGCCCTCTCAACGCAAGGTAAGTTCTAACGGTAGATAACATTAACTGTAATTAAAAGGCGTATTTTAATTGACAGTATTCGAGTGTTTTGGCGTTAGTTGCCTCATCTCAATTCATATCAGACCTGTTGTTGACAGTAATGGGACTTTGGCTGTTAATGCTGGTAACATACAAACATATGAAGCTTCTCGTGTTATTGTATTATAGCACTAACTTGCTTTACCGAAGTAACGTAACGCAACAGAAACCACCGTTAAGCTAACTAGCTTAAACACTCAGTGGAGTGGTTGCACATGGTGGGTGATGACAACTGTGGCTGTCAGTAGTGTTGTCTGACTGGGCAGCTTGTGTGTGTGTGTGTGTGTGTGTGTGCTGCTGAGTAATGTACACAAAAAGCTGGAGCTAGTTAAAAAGTTATCAAGAAAATATTGTGTACTCCAATGGCTTTGAAATTAAGCAGTCAATATGTGCTTAAAGTGTAGACTTTCAGCTTTAATTCAATGGATATAACGAAAAAAATCACATGAAGATGCTCAAAAGTAATTGGAGACACTAACAAAGGCCTTCTATGTGCTTCCTAATGTATTCTATTGGTCAGATAATGAACTCTGTAGTCCTACTTTTAATTAAGTAAGCAACATTTTTGATATACCAAACAGACTTATTTCTAATTTGCTCATACTTTTAAGCTATTCCCTTCGTTAAGTGAGAGGCATTTATGGAAAAACTTTATTTAATATTGCTGTGAAATCTGCTGTTTAAACACAGGGAGGTTGTAAAGTGACTTGGCTCCACTGGAGGTAAATTGCTACAACATGTTGAATAACAGATATTTAGGGATATAGTAAATATAAAGTGCTAGTAGTTCATTGAGTTAAATTGAAGTCCTGCAGGATGGTTTGTAGGGGTGCTTACTACAGTACCATAACAAAGCATTATTCAGGCTATGAAGGGTCAGACAATGATTCTTTCAACCCGTCTTCCTGGTATTTTCCATAACAAAAGCACTTCTCATAAATAATCTTCACTGTCATGCAAATCTCTGCATCCTGATTTCTGATTCTGTCGGTCTCACTTTCCTCTTCTCCTTTCTGAAGGATGTATTTCCTCATTTGTATGTTTGAATGAGGGCCTGCTGTGAGACGGAGATAACATTAACACCAGACCGGTCAGCTACATTTCACACTCGGCCCGGGCACAGAAGTGTGCGTTTCAAAGATGCCACTCACATGTGCTTAAACAACATGTCGGGGCTGATTGTGCAATTGCTCGTCTTAGGTTTGTACCGACACACTTTTTTTTTTTTACGAGGTTTACTATTTTCCACCACCAGCCTCCTCTCCTCTGTGCTGCTTGTGGCCTGAGATTGAAGGTCGGTGGTTTTTGGGTTGGGTTGGCAAACTGAGTCCCGCATGGTGAAGCACGATTACGACAGCCTCCTAACCCACCACACGGAGAGAAGGAGCGTTTTGCACTGCTGGAAGCATCCGCCGTCATTATCGCTCCTGGAGATCGAAATTCTCTCGGCTCCAATGTTGTGATTGCCTCCAGTTTCGCGTGTGTTGCATCAGATGTGCTCGGTCCAGCTGCTGAAGCGCACATAGCTGAGTTGACCTTGTCTTACACACACACACACACACACACACACACACAAACTTGCACATGCTCTCAAATTTGTGGAAGCAGACCAAGACGACCTCATCAGAGTCAAGTCTCCGGCGTCTGTTTTCATTTGAATCTGAAGCTGGTCATTGGCCGACACACACACAGATTCATTGTGTTAACTGTCACGTGACGGCCTCAAGTCAAGTGGTCTAAATGTATCTGAACACCCTTTCAATTGCATCTGCATCGGCAAAAATATTTGAAACCTATTTGAATCTGTGTGCAGGGTGTTGAACCCAAAGTGAAACCTTTTGTTAAATCTGTTTTTCTGTTTGGAGTAAGAGACTCTGATTAATACCGATAGCGTTCCCCCCCTTTAGACCCTCTCCTTTATATTGGTGTCTCAATGTTTTCTCCGATCGGATCTCTCTCACTTGTCCTAAAGATTTCTCTACGCTTCCAAATTTTGGATGTTTACAGAGTTTGACTGAAGCAATGGTTGTCTTCTTGCTCACAGGGAGAGGGCGGATGAAGGAAGGCTGGCGGTTCAGGTGGAGGACAAGCTTGTAAGGGTCAAAAATGTAAAGGTGAGTGTGTTTGGTGTGAAAATGTCCCAACTGCTGCATTACACATCCAATGTTGTTATTATGTGTGTGTTTTAGGACTAGGACTGGGTGAAGTGGGAGTAGTGTGTGTAGACTAGAGCAGTGGTTCTCAACTGGTCTGGCTGCGGGACCCACCATCACCCCTTAATGATAAGCCGGGACCCACGACCCAAATTATATATATATATATATATATGGATTAGAAATACAGGAATACATGTTCTTCTCATTTCAAGTCAGGAAACGTGTCAGAATACTCATATTTGATTGGCTGAGCTTCATCACGTGATGTGATTCACAACGCATTGGTCGGTGTTTTTCCTGCACCACTGAACAAGTGCCGTAAATGCTGGAATAATTCCGCTGCATAAAAAAATGCCCTTCAAAATAAAATCATAACTTTTATTTTTTTTTTTGGTCAGGCAAAGGCCACTGAAAACGGGTCCGCGACCCACTTTTGGGTCGCGACCCACCAGTTGAGAATCACTGGACTAGAGGCTATCTGTCACAGCGACAGGATGTTTACAGCCTTGAATCGGCCACTTCCTGCTTGATGTTGCTGTTGTTTATTATATGTGTTGAGCTCACACACACACACACTGATGGAGAACCCAAACACATGCACTCTGACACCCCAATATATACAGCAACACGACTACAGCAGACTTCAGATACTACAGACTGAATTCCTTTCATTATTTTTGGATAGAGAATAAACTATAGTAAATAAAATATCACGTATCATAGCTTTGCCGCAGGCCTTATTAATAATAATAATAATAAGCAGGATAATAGCAGTGTGAAATGTTGTTTTGTAGTGTATTTTGCCTGAATAGGCTAGTTTTGTTAGTTTTAGTTATTAGTTTAGGTTTCACGGACACATTTGGAAATAATTCTGATGTGATTTCTTGTAAGCTGACACTTTCTCTAACTTACCGACCTGCTGTGTCAGACGGCTGAGTAGGCTCGCTTGATTGGTTGAGCTGCATTGCCTGCAGAAAGCCTGCTGTTGTTACACCACATTTTTCCTTGTGAATGTTTGCTTTAGCTCATTATGACAGGATAACACTTTGTGTGTCTGAAAGGTCTGGTAGATTCAAAAGCCTCATAGAGCATATACGTGTATATATAAACGCCCATCTCTAATGTGAAGCAAACATGGAAAAAGATAAAAGAAAGTCGTCTCACAACCCATTGAGTTAGAACCTGCTCACACGTCTATGGAGACCTTTTGTTGATCACATTTGTAGTTACTGATCTGTTTACATGTTAAACTCTGGTGTATGGAGAGAAGTCGGGTGGGGGAGGAGAGAATCTGTTCCAAATGATGTGACGGAGACGGACCACATGTGGCCTCCCTCTGCCGTGGAGGATCAAGGCCCTTGCACGGGCTCTTGGGAGTCTCATGGGAAGAATTATTCATGGAAAGTGTGACCGCTTTGGAAGATCCAAGACAGAAAGAAAAAAGGATGGATTTTAAAGGACAATAAAACGTAAAGCTAAGTTACAAACCGCAAGTAATACAAGCTATAAAGAGCTACTGAACTTGATTAAAGAGTGTGAAACAATAAAAAGACTTGGTTATGAAACGCGGGTCTTTATCAGCGGTCGGAGCTCTGTTGCCTGTGGCCGATGTTGCTCTTGGCGAATCCTTTACACTCCGAGGCCGCTGTTGAATGTCCTAAATGTGCTGAGGGGTTAAATGATCACGCTTTCAGGCAAACCAATTGCTGTGAGCAACGTTGATACCCAGCGCTGAGTGTTGCCTCGTGCTGCAGTTGGAGAAAGAAAAGGCTATTTATTTACATGACGGTCGGGTGGATTCATCGTTTGGATAATGAGTTGGTTGATTGACTGACTGCTTGGTTTGAAGTACAACACTAAAGACTAAATGACTCTCCTTGGCATGAAGCTACCACCGGAGTGGTTTCCCAGCTCCAACGATGAACCTGCACTCGTCAAATGTAAACACGATACCTTCATGGCATCGCAAGCTGTTTTTTATAATTGCATTGGAATCTGAGAGTAGCACAAAATCTCATTTGTCAGAAATGAATAGTAAATGTCAGGTTTTCAGAATTAAGGAGAAAGGGCTGAAGAGTCTTAGCGCTGTTAAACACGAGCTATGTGATTCAATACTTTGATAATGTGATGGTACACACATAAAGCCTAACGAAGTAGAGTTCACAGATAATCATTTTGGATGACCAATTTCAATCAGATCGTTACATTAATTAGAGTTAAAGCTGTTTAACCAAACTACAACCAGCCGAATAGACACAGAATAGTGTAACTCTAGAGCTGGAATGATGTTTTATTAAATTACAACAACTGGTATATAACCCAGGCCATATCTTGCCTTATAATACTATTATATTTGTATATTGCCCAGCTGTGACATCCTTTCAACCATTTTACCTCAACAGACCACGATTCAATGCAGCTACAATACATCTCGTGTTTACAGTGAGGTCACAGTCACATGCACGCCCCCAGTGCTCACAAACCTGTTGTCTACTTAGAATACATTCCTCTATAGGTTCCAGGTCGAATGCAGTGATTTTAGAAGAAATGTGTTTCCAGTGCAACTGTTGTCCAAATGCTGCTCTGATGCATTTCCTCATTTCAGGATCCACTCACAGTAAGCAAAGAGGTGTTTACTGTTAATGCACTGAGGCGACTAAAGAACTGGAGGAGTGATGGCGTTGTTAATGAATGGAAACAACTTGCTTGCAATTCCACCCCACAGCGGTCCAATAAGCAAAAGCTGTTGTACCTGGCTGTTATCAGTTGATTATTTATTTATAGCTCATATTTCTTCAAAATTTTGTACGTTATTAAATGTAAGCAGGTTAAAGCGTCTGCCTGTTAAACGATTAGTAGACGTATCGCTTGCACTTTAAGAGAAACTCCTGATTATTTAATAAGGAATTATGCTGCATTTCTTGACTTGTTATGCCCGCATGTTGACTGTTATTGGATCATATGATAATAATAAAAGATAATAATCCCTCTGTGCTTTGTGCTTCTGCTTTCCCTTGTGAAGCTGGATGGACGTTGGGATGGTGCTGTGGATTCGAGGGAGAAGCTTCTGGAGTTTTGTTTCGACTACTGCTACTGGTCGGTGGACCCAGCAGAGCCTCACTATGCCTCGCAAGAGGAGGTAATCACCTAAAACCTGACCTCACTCCAATGATGCTGCGTGAACTAATACCAAATTCCCATAATTTTCGCATTTACATGCTATGGGGCATAGCCTGAGTCATGACAGAAGGGGAACCCTCCACACTATGTCACAACATCAGAGTTCACATCCAGTGTTCAGCCTCAAACCCAACGGTTCTGTGATGTTGCTGCGGTTCCTCCTTGTGGTTATCTCAGTGGAACGATGGCAAAATAAACTGTGCTTTGACAGATTCTCTTACAGATATACACACGGAGAACCAGAACCTACATTGCATTTTCTTAATCTGACTGTTTTCTTGAATATTGCGGTCAGTATTAGTGTAGTGAGTGAGATTATTGTCCGCTTCATGTCCCTTCTGACGGATAAGTATAGTTTGACACGTAGCCATCTAAAGATTGTTCTTGTTCCCATGCCATGTTGTATTCCCTCTTGTGTGCGTGCCAATCCAGGCCTTTGGCCGCGAGTTGACACCGGACCAAACACAAGCTCTGTACCAAGAAAAGAGCCCAGAGGAAACACAGTCCCTGTAGAGACAAACCATAACAAGACCTCTGTGTGTGTGTGTGTGTGTGTGTGTGTGTGTGTGTGTGTGTGTGTGTGTGTGTGTGTGTGTGTGTGTGTGTGTGTGTGTGTGTGTGTGTGTGTGTGTGTGTGTGTGTGTGTTCACAGATGGCCACTCGGGGTATATGATATCAGCTCCATCTGTTACCCAGAAGTCTCTTTGCCTCAGACATGGCATAGCTAGAGTCGGCTGGCTTTTCATGTCCTGGCTCTGATTGCGCTGTTAGATATGTTTGTGTTGCTTTGATTGGAGGGTGTTGCTGGAGCCCGAGACAGGCTCCGGATCAAGGGGAAGTGGTCCCCGAGTCCATTACAGGACATCTCTCCAAAACCTAGTCATATAGAGTTCTACGTTTTCTTGTTATTAATTTGTATTTCCATCGAGTTTTCATTGTTCAACACAGTAGCCTCCCCCTTAGTGTTACTTTTCCTCTCCTCTGCCACTCCCACACTGCCTCTCCTCTTCTCAGAGATGCCTTTGTATGTGTTTGAGAAAGACCAGGCTGAGAGACGGCCTACACACTGCTCAGAGCCACGGACAACACAGCACGTTCTTCTTTTCATTCCTCTCTTGCTGGCTCTGGCTTTGGCTGCCGCTCTCCTCAGCAGAATTGTGTCCAGTCACAGCGAACCCGGTTGCCACAAGACATTCCTCTGTTGTCCCGGGGGGGCGGGGGCGAAAAGGACACCACTGAAGGACAGAGGATTTAAATCTGACCTCTTCTTCCTGCACCAGAAGACCGACGTCAGCCGTTAACTGATCACATCACACTTGAATTTATTTGAATAGGGCATCTCTCTGGTGGATCTGAAGACGCGGTGCTTGATGTAAAAAGCAGAGAATACCGCGTTTGTGTTGTAGAGCAGCAGGCCAGATGAATGGAGCACAGTGCCAGGTGGACACAATCATCCAAGATCCACTCTTTACTATTTTACCAGACAAATAGCTGTTTAGAGCAGTGAACCTGTCTCAGATTTGTTATCCACCACCAAAACTTTACAGCGATGTTGGGACTTGATGTTAATTCCCCCACTACTGTGGAGTCGCCTCATTTCACGTAGTGGCGTTACGTTGAGGCAGTAGTTCTCACGTATGGGATTTTCTTATCTGGGAACCATATATATTCTTAAACCATTAATGAAGCTTTTTGCCAGCGCTGGATTTTCTCATGGTTTCTACTTTCAAAACATCTTTTAGCATGCTTTGCTTTTTTCAGACCAGGAAGAGGGACGTGCTCTGAATTTGTCTCGCATTATAGTCCCCACGAGACGAAGACAATGTGAGCCAGTGGTGGAATGAGACACGGGGAAAAGTGGATCTTAACTCTTGCTTTCCCGGTCCAGCGCTTTCCCAACACACCCAGCGCCTCCCATCAGGGATGCGTGTACCTGTCCATGCATCGCTGATGGTTTACACCAGATACGCGGTTACAGCAGAGAGTGTAGACACTGTGATGTCTTACTATATGTTGGGGCGCAGACGTGGATGCATTCTTGTCGCTGGAGGCTCCCGACAAGAATACCAACTTGTTTTTACGTTGTATCTTTGAGTGAAAAAAGTTTCAAGAAGAAAGTTGAGCAGAGAGGAAGGAGTAGGGCTCTGCCAGGTGAGAAGAAGTAAGCTTTTTGGAAGAGAAACATAATCCATAATATGAGCCAGCTGTTGAGACTGTTTGTCTCAATGCTGCCTTTGTTTTGAGGCTATATATTAAGCTAATAAAAAACTTTTTTCCAAACTTTTTTCCATTGCTTCTGATAAGAAACATGGCGAGTAAATTGAAAAGGATTGAGACGGCGGAGGATTGAGACGGCGGAGGATTGAGACGGGGAATAGCGAGAGAAACTGATTAGGCACGAAGAGAGAGAGAGTGTGCGAATGTGAATTCCTCGGGTAGAGGAGGAGCAGGAGGAGCAGGAGGAGGGGAATGGGCAGGAGGATCCACGGTGCCTCCTCAGCCAAACTCACAGCTGCCTCGCAAAGTAATGTTTCACAGTTAAATCTCAGCGCAAAGACGTCACTGCTGCTGAGGATTAATCTCAGAGCACAATGCTGTTTTTTATTGCCGAACGGAGTCGGCTTGTTGGGGTTTTTCCCTCTTCTCCTCCTCCTCTTGTGTGCGTGTGTGTGTGTGTGTGTGTGTGTGTGTTTGTGAGATTTGATTATGCTCTCATAGTGTTTCTAGGTCTGTGTGTCAGAGAGAGAACAGCCTCTCTGTGTATGAGAAGAATCCTCCAAACACACATGTGAGTTTGCTCCCCCTCAACACAGTCCGGCCTGGTTTGAATTAACCACAAACAGGTCAGCGAATAACACGTGCAGTCAATGAGGAAATACGAGACCTCCTCCATATGGGTACAGGAAAAGCACCTGTGATCTACGTATGGACTCACTGGACTTACTTGTTTTAACCCCTTGAGATCACAAACATGCTTAAAACGCACCAAACCTTTTGGAAAATGTTTTTTATTCAATAACAAATAACAATACAAACACATTTCTAAAAAATGAAAGCGCGTAATTAAACTGAAAGACGCATGTTGCAGCGCTACGTCGTCCGTCTCCGGCTCATTCGGTCCCGAGTCGTCATGGAGACGAGTCAATCGGCAATCTGGGTGCTAAAGTTGGCTCTTTTGTTCACTGATTGGTGAAGATCTAACGAGAAGCTTCTCTGCCTTGTTATTTCATTATCTGACCTAATGTGTCTTAAACATCACATGTTTTTGATATTCATGGTGTAACTGATGGCTGTGGATCCTCACACAACACACTCACAGAGTGTAGGAATAGTAGTTGAGTTCTGTGGTAGTACTGCTCCAGGTTACCCCCGTCTATGGTACCACTGTACCCTGTGGATGTCACACACAGCTCCCATCAGTCTGAAGGCTGAAGAAGTCATTTTCCACAGCGTTGTGCTTTGACCCCTTTAACGAGGATTTGGGGGGAGGAGCAGCAAATCTCCAAACTCTCTCCAGATATGGTGTTGTGTATTTGTTTTAAGTCCAGCCGTTTGCCCCATGCAGTCGCAACAAGAGTGTGTACTGATAAATGGAACGCTCTGCCAGAGAGACTTCTGCCTTCATTTTCCTTCACTTTCCTGATCTCTGATCACACACACACACACACTGGAGGGAGGCCTGAGTAATGAAGAGCAGCCTATCTGTTTTGGCCTGCACATCCCTGTCTCTCCCTCCTCCCTCTCTGCTCTCCCCATACTAATTTGACCTACAAATTCTGTCCGAGTGTGACAAACGAGAGCATTGTTGAACTCTGGCCAAACAGCTTCCTCCATGCCTCCTGTTTCTGCTCGTGATTCTGTCTCCCTGTCTGTGTCCTCCCTCCCAGTAGTCCACTCTACATCTCTCACTCTCTCACCTTCTGATTCTCTAACCCAGATTCCTAGCGGCAAGTAAGGACAAGGATGTCTCCAGCGACATTTCTTTTCCTGTGTCTAAACCAAAGCGTTTAACTTTTGCTCAGGGCCCAGCTGTTTGTCTAACCCAGTTGGAAAGCGTGGGACGGGAACCGAGCGACCTTCGCCTCTTCTGCAGCTGTCCAGTTGATAGCTTTGTTTGTTGGATATCGTGTTTGGGAGAAAGTTGCGTCTCCTTTTGCACTTACTCTTTCACTCTGAGGTCCTCCCCGTGAGAGCAGTGGTGGATGGAAAATGAATCTCGGCCCTCTAGGTTGCATCAAACCTGGCAAAAGCAACGAGAAGCTCAAGTTTTTAAATGTGGCGAAGTGCTTCACTGTGCTTGTCTGGCCTTTTGCCATCACCCCTGACGACATGTTACACACATTTACTCTCTCTCTCTCACACACACACACACACACACACACACACACACACACACACACACACTACACATAAATACTTCTCCAGGGTTTAGTGTAGAGCCGGCCACATAAAACCAGACCAGCAATTGGCTTTTTCCACAGCCAGTGATTACAGGACTTGTCTCATTACACCATTACTTCTTCACTCGTTTTCATGCTGTCCTTCTCTTTCACTCTTTTTCAACTTTTCTTACCCAATTTGCTACCTTTCTCTCCTTTTTTTTCTGTGTTACCAGGCCACCAACTAGGCTGCCACTTTGAGGGGGAAAGTGTTTCAAAACACGTTTTTTATCGCGGTGCAGATCTCTGGCATGAGACCCAGCTGGTTCCTTGTTTTTCAGAAGAGAGGTCTGGGCCAACCCTTTCCTTTTGAGATCTGTTGCCAGTAGGATTTTACACGATAACGGCGTCTGTTTGTATGTCACCACTTTATTTTAAAGTGGATGTATATCATGTGGCAGTACAGACTTAAAGTAGTTAACCACTTTCTCCTAGACCTGCTTAGATCCCTTCTAACCCTAAAGCCTTTTTTATTCTTCCTTCCTTTCGCTCCGTTTTGACCGGAGGAGTTTGAGCTGCTTTTCCTGTACAAGAATGAAATCTATATTCTGCTTTTCCTCTTTCATTGTTAGATTGTTTGTACTTCTTTTTTTTTTCCAGAGAGGGAAGCAAACTGAAGCTTTTGTCGTTGTTGTGGATGCTGTTTCCTCTAAATGGCTTAACCGAGCAGACACACACACACACACACACACACACACATGTGCAGCGGCGTGCTGATGACAACCGCCTTCCTGTTAATGTAGGTGTTCAGTCTGTCCCCTGTGTGTTCTGAGGCGACCAACCAAGCCTGCACACTTACTATGGCTGTGGCCCAGTCTCTTTATCTCCAGGCTGTTTTTCTCCTGCTTCATTTGATCCTGGAGTACATTTTCATTCCCACAATGCAATCTGCCTCCTACCTCAACTGCTTTGTTCGTCCAAAAATACCTCAGAATGCCACAGGAAACTGTGAAAGTAGGTTGTGGCAGACGGCCTTCATGTCCATTTCAGCCGTCAGAGCACAAATTACAAACTTGTGATTTATATCGGTGTGACAGAGATGACCAACAACAGGATTGTTTTAAAGTTGCCCGACATGATCGTCTCTAGACAAACTCTAGAGGTTGAAATAGGGTTATGCTTCCTGTTGTGGTTTTATTCTGCCGGTCTTTTAAGTATTTTGCCGTTTTGAAAACAAAAGAGATGGTGTACAGAGAGAAAAGAGAGTCAAGTTCAGAGACGGAGCACAGAGTTGAAGTGAAGTTCCTGGTCTTTGTGCTCAGCCTGGAGGGACCCTCAGCCTTGTCGTAGCCCCCACAGAGTGACTTTAAGAGGGTCAGTTTTAACAAGAGCTGTATTGATTCTCTGTGTTTGAGGGAGGACAGGTTGTCTGAGTCTGTTTTTGAATAGTGGGATGAGCACAAGGCCGGGGCTGCTTTTTGTCGTCATGCTTAAGCCTCCATTCAGGGGGCAGCTCCAGGTGGTCTGGACTCCAGAGGGTCTGCACACTTTGTCACATCACAGTTTATCGGGGGAAAGTTATGTAACACACGGTTTCAATGTTCTTCTTAACAGGAAAACTCAAATTCAGCTTTTCTCTGTTAGTTTCAGTCCCAGTTAGGCTACAAGTCTTAGTTCCCAGGTTTATAATGGGTTCCATACGTAGGAATAACGTTGTGTTAGATGTCTGCACCACGGTGCCTGTTGGGTGATTTATATAAGGTGACTGAGTGAGACAGCCGCTGTGGCAGCACTTTTACTAGTTGCACGTGGCGGTTGTCTGCACACGGTTGGCTAGGCTACAGAGCAATACGTTAAAATGAAAAATGTGTTTGTTGGGCTGCAGCTAACAGCTATTTTCTGTATTGGTTAATCTGAAAAGGTCTTTTTTTGGGTCAATAGTTTCGTCTTTAAACTGTCAGGAAGCGGTGACAAATGTTCCCAGCGCCGTAGCTGCATCTTCACATGTGTTGCTTGGTCTGCCCAACAGTACAAAAGACACAATGATAGACAATGGAGAGAACCTTTGCTTTTTTTATAACTTATGAATTAATTACCTTTAACATCTTTAATATCCTTTTCAGCACTTGTAGGTTTGTGAAGGAAACGGGAAATGAAAAAAAGCAGATTAACCTTATTGTTCTTTTTGTTGTCTGTAAATGATCTCGAGATGAAAGGGCGAGACAATAATTCAATAAGACGATTGACAGGAAATGAATAAGCAATGATTACAGCTTGTTGTTGGATAGAACAAGACATTTGAAGACTGGGAAATTGTTATGGACGTTTGTTGGACATTTTCTAGGCTAAACTCGGCTTTTTCTAGGGAAAATAATCTGTCAGAGTACTTCATAATTAAAATACTAGTTGGTAGCCCTTGAATTGACAAACTGGTGTTTCAACTTCATATTCTTGAGCTTTTGAAAGCAAAGTGACTGAAATATTTTGACTAAATTCTAGTGACTTAAACGTGATTTCAAGTCTCTGTGCTAGACTTGGGTGCTTTTTGCTTCATCAGTTGTGGTGAGCTAAGACGCTGGTCTCTGCGTGAGCTTCACTCCACAGAGTCGGTGTTTCATATTTTCCTTTACGCAGAGAAATCTCAAGGCTGTTGAATATCAACACACACAGATTCACACACTCCTAGGAACAACCAGATGACCATTGAATCCTTGTCAGTTTGCTTTTCCAAGGCCAAGAGCTTTCAACCGCATCACACCTAAAACCTATTCCCACCGTTGTGTAAGCCTCGAGTATACACAGGCTTAGCTCCAGGTTCTCCCTTCTCCTGACAGCGGTCGGTCGTCACACACACACACACACACACACACACACACACACACACACACACACACGGGAGGTTTGTTGAAATGATTCCTGTGTTTGATCCGTGGAGGCTGTGGTGGCTTTGAGAGCATTCCTCCCCTCTCCGCTGTGTACTTACCCACCAGTATCCAGGGGAGTGGACCCCTCACTGATCCCCAAGGTGTGTTATGGTTCTCAGGTCTGATACCCCCCCCCCCCCCCCCCCCCCAAGGCACGTGTTGCCTTTGGACTCATGTCCCCGGGAACTCTTATGACGACGCTTCAATGTTGTTCATCAGTATTGACAACGGATCATCGCTCTACGTCTAACCAGTGACACGTGCACGTACGTCTGTAACGGTTCCTTTAATAACCCGATTACTAAAAATGATAATATAAGGCCGCTCAAATGTAATAACCTGCCCTCTCTAGCTCACTCTGGCATGTTTACATTTAGGTGGAAACTGGAATGTTGATCAATGTGCACTGTCCCTGGTAAATACATTAAGAAAATTATTATTAAAACAAACTATCTGCAACAAGTCTTCATTTGAAAAAACATAATTGTAAACCAGAATGTAATATGGCACCTAAATGCACTACATTGGTTTAGTTTTGACAGATATTATTATTGCATTTCTTTCTAAAATGGACACCAGTTAGTTCAAAGTATCTTTTGTATATTTAATATTGCTCCTTAAGTATTTTATGTCCGATTGCTCGATTGATTGATGTAATAATCAATCAATGGCTGCAGCTCTACATGCTTTAGGCGCTGATGACCTATAATAAATAAGAAACACCCACACTCGTCATTCACAATGTGTCGGGTGCAGCAAGGTGTGTAGTTAATGATCCGTTCTTATCACGGGATACTTGACTGACTCCCATAAGAAGATAAGTATCTGCAAATGTATGCCTGTGTGCTGATACCATGGAAAAACAGGTTTGTGAAGGTAATATGCTGGCTGGCTTTTTGTCAGCTCTGGAAGTGAACTAGGTCCATATTTCCCCCCCGGCAGCAGAGTAAGTGGCTTCTAGACGTGGCACACTGTTTGATGCTGGTGCCAAATACAGAACTGAAACGATTAGTCAACAGCACCCCAAAGTGCAGCCTCCGAAATGATCCTAAAGTCGAATCAACATCTTTCTGGAACAGTTTCAACACAAACTGAACATTACGATGGTCATTTAGGGAGACATTTACTGCAGGAGTACCAAGTAGTACCTCATAAACTGACAACTGAGTGCATATTCCAGTGGATGTATATCTTGATCTTGTATTTATATCTGGGTATAGGAATGTTATACTTGTCTGATATTGGGTTGATGGAGTTTGTTAGTGGGTACAGTGGACCCTCGTGCTAATAATCTCCAGACTCAGCAACACAGACGGAGAGAAGGAAAACAAAAGGCCTCAGTGGATTGTTTTCAGTCGGACTCCCCCCGAGCCCACGTCTCACCACCGTGCTTTTATCCAACGTTTATTTTCCTGACCCGGTCACTTCTCAAAGTCTTTTCACCCTCGCATTTGATTCCCTCACATACGCATTCTGCTCAGTTGTTTACCCGGAGTATGAACTGACCTCCCTGCTCCTTACCCAAACACCTCAGCAGGAAGCTACATTACCTCCCCACCACTGGCCCGGTGCCACAGCATTGTGATCGTGAAACCTCGGTGTTAATCTACACTCGTGTAAAAGAATACACGTCGGCTTACGCTGTTTTGCACCCCATCAGCTCACGAGAGCACCTACGTTTGCATTTGAAACATGCCTTCAGATGTGTTTACAGGCATTTCCAATCTTCCTAAGAAAGACTTATATCGCTAACATGTTAATTTGAAGTCCTGAATCAGCACCCTTATTAATTATCTAGACACTTTTCTACTCCACCCAGTTATTTATAGCCGTCTCTTAGTCAGTCTTTCTCTGTGTATTTGTGATTTAGGGTGTGCGTTAATGTTCCTCAGGTGTTCCAGGACCTGGGTGTGTCGGTGCTGTCCGGAGCCTCCGAGGGCTACAATGTGTGCCTGTTTGCTTACGGACAAACGGGATCTGGAAAGACGTACACCATGATGGGGACACCGGTGAGGAGCACACTGAAATCACTGCATGGCATTGTATACACACTCACCAGGCACAGTTTCGGCAACTGTTACACAAAGTATGAACCCAGATCCGGCTGCACTGACAATAAGCAAACATTCATTGTTTCCTTCTGCATGATGTCAGGACTCCATTGGCTTGACCCCTCGGATCTGTCAGGTACGTCAGTGGATCGAACAGTTCAGGGTGATGATTGAAGTGCTTGAGTGTCCGTCGTCGTGGTGTGAAGTCATTTTGATTTCTCCTTTCCTTGCAGGGTCTCTTTAGGTCCGAAGACACTTTTCCTGATGAGCAAAACTCGAGCAGAGTGGAGATCAGGTATTGCGTTACAAACGCCTGACTGTGTGCGACTGTCTCTCCGTTTCTCTTTTTTAATCACCGCAATTATAATTGGTTTTCTGACGTTGACGTTCAAATTACACGGGTACTTACGGAGCTGAAGGCAAAACAATGCAAATCACAAACTGTGTCTCCTTGTCGGTGTTGGAGGCATCCTCAGCTTTCTTGAAGGCAATGTTAATTTGACAAAGCAGATATTATGCTTTATGTAATTACAGGAGTAGACTGTGTGTCTGGGTCGTTTGGTTGACCTGGTTCACATAAAGCCAGGGTGTATTGTGTTATGCGTCCCCCCCCCGTCCCCCCCAACTCACATAAAGCATAATGGGACAGTACATATGCATATTGACGTTGAATGATCACCGGTGACGTCACATCAGGTGTGTGTCCTGATAGCAGTGTGGTGTCTCGTCCCTTCTGCAGCTTCCTGGAGATCTACAATGAGCGTGTGCGAGACCTGCTGAGAGGAGGAGAGCAGAAGAAGAGAGCCTCCCTGAGAGTTAGAGAACACCCTGAGAAAGGACCCTACGTACAAGGTTAGTGTTCAGTTTCCTTCTGCCGCCTTTGTAAAGTGGTGGACATTAAACATGTACTTCAACACTGTACATCCCAGAGCTGAACTCAGTTTACACTCCAAAGGCGTCCTTTCTTTGCCGTTTCAGCATGAACAGGATACAGAAGATGCTGATTCTCAACTCTTGCCCCAAAAAAGAAGTTGTTTTATTTATTTTTATGAACTTTACTTCTTTACTATATATACACACACCTACATATGCGGCATACTCATAGACATACTAAACCTGTGCAGAAAAGGTAAAGAGTTAAGAGTATGTATAAAGACCTTTTTAAATACATTATAATTCCAATTCAATGTTCAAACATGACCCCACACTCAGAAATGGATCATGTAGTCAAAGAATTGGTCTGAAAACAATTTGCAATAAGACAGTGAAGATGAGAGTGGAATCCAACGGTTAAAGCTTCTTTGCTCTACACTCTCAGACACATCCTTTGGTCAAATGATGGACTTGGGTGTGTAACATCTGCAGTATTCTGCAGCTCATGTCTTGTAAGTTTAGTTTAGTCACGGTGGTGTGTGGTCAGGGAGGGAATTTAGTTCTCTTGATAGAGATGTTGATCCGGTGCAGACTTGTCGGTCTTGGGCTCGGACTTTCTCTCTCTCATCCCCCCCCCCTCTCTTTCCTTCTCTCCCTGTCATCCGCCCCGTCACTGTGTGCGAAGCCCCACATCCACTCATTGTCAGTATCTGGAGAAATCCCAGCAGACCAGAGGAAGTGAAGTCATTTCCTCGTGGTTCCAAGGAGAACAGGTCACCTCCCACAAAGAGCGCATTAAAGGCTTCCAGCTTTTACTTCTTGTCCATCAAACAGTGTTTCACTGTCACTCTTATTCTTATGGAATAATATAAATATTTAAGGTAAATGTTCTTATTAGAACAAGGAATAAGTAACCACATGTTATAGCACCATGCGCCTCTGTGGTAATCTGTGTGCATGTGTTTAACAGCCTCTTAAAATGTATGATTCATACCTGGAAGTAGAGTTTTTTTTTTTATTGTTTTATTTAAAACAATTGTTCAAGCTGGACCAAATGTTGATGACTCACATTTCCTGTTTGTGTCTTTTTCACATTTCTAGTTTTTTTTTTTTTTTTTTTTTTTCTTCTGCCTAAATGTCTTTTCCATGTTTCCTGAGGAAAGTCTCTGGTCATTGTCAGTTGTATGTTGTTTTTTTTCTTTTCAGATTTATCTCTCAACACCATGTTTACAAAATGTGTCAGATGGTCAATAATGTTTTATTTATTTGACTAATTCCACCAGTGTAACCTTATTCCTCTGGCAGCCATACGAAAGCATAAAAATCCTTTCAAAATCTTTAGAAGATTATGTAAAATAACATATTTTTTTGTATAATGTGCACCTTGATACATAACAATGTATCCGGTCTTACTCTGACTGGGAGTTTTCCACCCCAAGTTTCACACAAATGACTTCCCAGTGTGTCAGTACATTAACAAAGATTTTGAGGTTGATATAAAGCGTAAGCACTCTTAGTTAATTCTCATTTCTTTCCCCTCTCATCAGACCTCTCCCAGCACGTGGTCTCCGACTGCAAGCAGGCCATGGACCTTTTGGAGGAAGGCATCGCCAACCGAATCACCGCAGCGACTCACAACCACGATGCCAGCAGCAGATCCCACGCCATCTTCACCATCCAGTACACACAGGTCATCATCTCGCTCAGCCCTCCAATCAGCGTAGCTACAGCTACACTCACTCGCAGATTCCCGTCTGATTACTCTTGTCTTTTCTCCAAAGGCAATCCTAGAAAACAACCTTCCTTCAGAAACTGTCAGCAAGATTAACCTGGTGGACTTGGCTGGGAGGTGAAACTGTTATTTCCTTCTGTTGTGTGTGTGTTCTTTTGAGTCAAAGCCATTGACTAAACTGCCCCCTAGTGGGCTTTGGCTACTGCCCTGAGATTTAAAAAATGTTTGATTCCACACTTTGATTGTATAATCTGTGTTTTTAATCATTGCGACTGACATGTTGTTTTCATGATGTGTCTGGCAGTGAGCGAGCGGACCCCCACTACTGCAGGGATAGACTGACAGAGGGCTCCAACATCAACAAGTCGCTCGTCACTTTGGGCATCGTCATATCTGCTCTTGGTAAACGGAGACAGTAGGAATTAAATCTAGCATGGACCTCCATAAATTCCTGTTTACCATTTCCTTGATCCTCGCCGTGTTCCCTTCTCTTCTGTAACACTCTTCATCGATCCCTCAACCATTGTACTTCTTCTTCCCAATGCCGCCACAGCCCAGAACTCCCAGATGTCCAGCAGCTGTCAGAGTATCAACAGCATGGCCTCTGAGGGGGATGGCAGCACGGTGGGAAGCCACAGCAGCTCCCTGTCTGGAGGAGGAGGAGGAGGAGGAGGAGGAGGAGGGAGGAGGCACTGCTTCATCCCCTACAGAGACTCAGTCCTAACCTGGCTGCTGAAAGACAGCCTGGGCGGCAACTCTAAGACCATCATGATCGCAAGTAAGTGGAATAGATGTCAGTATTGTGAAAAGGACCATGGACGGGATTTTGCACGTTTTGGGTCATTAACTATAAATTGCATGTGTTTCTATGTAAAAGCTTTAACTGAAAGTTTAGAGTTGAATGGTTTGCAATCATAAGCTGTTTAATATCAATATCAAACCCTAAAGGCAAACATGGAAAATAAAAGGAATACTTGTTTGTGAAAAACGAAAATCACTTTTTATTTTTAATGCCGACCAAGCCTTTATTCTCTTTTTAGTGTTTTAGCACTTGAACTCACTAACATTGAAGATTTGCATGAAACTTACTGTAGCTGCTGCAAAACAAAAGAATGTAACGGTGATGACGATAAATGTCTTCAGGGTCCTTTTCTATGTTTTTGTATGTAATCTAACAGCTGGCAGGGAGGTTGGAAATGAAATCTAAAAATTGATGGTTATGCTTTGGAAAATAGTTTGCAGTAATGTGACCACCCTGGTAAAACCACTGGAATGGTCCTTTAAGTCTCTCTCCTGAAACGTATTTTCTGTGATGCGAGTGCTAATTCCTGTGTTTGTGCGTCTTCACTTGTGTGTTTTTTGTGTGTGTGTTTGTGTTGCAGCGGTCTCGCCCTCCGCCATCAGTTACAACGAGACCCTCAGCACCCTGCGCTACGCCGCCCATGCCAAAAATATCGTCAACACGCCTCGGGTTAATGAGGTCAGTGGCTGTTTGGAGTCCCATGCCAAGACTTTAATGTTTGATCTAAATGTTTTTAGCAGCTTGGTGTGAGCTTTGCTTTGTGTGCAGGATGCCAGTGTTCGGCTGATCCGGGAACTGAGAGAGGAGATTGACAGGCTGAAGAGCATGCTGCTCAGCTTTGAAATGGTATGGGAGCCTTTTATCATTAGAGTATAGCGCTAACTCTCCTTGGGGTACTCCCTACGGCGTCGTCCCCCCTCCTCCAAAAAAAGCCCTCTTAGTGCTGTAAGGCTTTGAATAAAAGAGATCCCCACATTACAAGTTTTTGTAGCAAAGGCTTAATAGAGTGCTTTGTGTCTTTGTGACATTTTTAATCCCCTGGATGGTAAAGATTGAATGATTGCATTGTAACGCATGTGACATTTTTTCCTTTGCACAGCATTTTCACTGATCATTTTTCACCCTCTCCATTGACAGCAGCGTAATCTCAGCCCCTCCCTGAGCGATGAGAGGGATGGAAATCTTTCTGACATCGTGCTACAGAACGAACTAAAGGTAACACAGGGTGGACACGCACACATGCACACATTGTTACATCTGCCTCACAGAGACAGTGGTCCTTCACACATCACGGATCATCCGTTTGACACTATAAAGAAATACAGGGCACCATTATTCAGCAGGCTGAGGAACTTGACTGAAAAGATCAGTTCACACAAGTTACATGAAACAGTTTCCCCTTGCTGTATCTAAATAGCTGTTTCCCTCTAGATTTTGAGATTGTTGCCTTCTATTTTTTCGACTTCTTCTGACTTGATGAGGATCTTTCTTCTCAGAAACATATCTTCTCAGTGAGGCCTGAGGGTTATCCTAAGTAACTAAGACATTGTTTCTTTAAAAAAAAAAAAAAACACACACAAAATCCTATTTTCAAATGTAATTTTTCAATGGATTGAGCTCCATAAACACGATTCCACTCACCTCTGTTGTGCTGGGATGGCAGCAGATGTCTCAGCAGTGGATATCACAAAACCTGTGTTTAGAAATAACTACACATCTGTGGCAAGTATTTCTTTTCTTCAGTCTTTGAAACTTGTTGGGAAATGTAAGGGAAACATTTGGGTTTAAACTGTACAATCATACCTTGTAACACAGTTACATTTTGTAAATAATGTTCTTGTTTTTAAGTAGTAGCAGGAAGTGGTAGTTGAAATAGCAGCAGCAGTGGTAATAATTATTATCTCCCTGACCACAGATATTTACCCCCCTGGTTTCGACCGCCTCTCTTAATTCCCTTCCTTCATCGTCTTCATCCGTGGCCCCTCCTCAGGTGGAGCAGCTGACGAAGGACTGGTCGGAGAGCTGGAGAGACAAGAAGGAGCTGCTGGAGCAGTACAGCGTGGACATCAACCGAGACCGGGCCGGATTCCTCATCAACTCCCTCCAGCCACACCTGGTCACGCTCGATGGAGACGTTCTCAGCACCGGGGTCGTCTTCTATCACCTCAGGGTATGACCATGAAATAGAAGTGTCCATAAAGAGGAATGTTTTGTTTTATTAAATTATTATTTAACTGTCCATCTTCATGAAGTCTATTCTTTATGAATCTTGTGCAGTGCTTTTTCTAGTGTAAATATTGGAAGACACATTTGTTAAGTATTGAAATTGCACGTTTGTTGTATTGGATGGTGTTAACTTTGTGCTTTCACTCTGTCTGGTTCTTTGTACATTTCTCTTCATCCCCAGCGACACATCACTCATTTCAACATGACGCAAACTCCCACAAACTGATATTCTTTGCATTTGCTCTACTTTTCTCCAACTCTCGAGTTACTGATTCGTCAGCTGTCTTGACTAAACCAATTTCTGTTTTTTCTACTAGATTCTTCCTCCTCCTCCTCCTCCTTCTCCTTCCACTATTTCTCTTTGTTCTGCTTGACAAACCCTTGAGAAAAGGTGCGTTTCTCCTGTCTCTTCTCTTCTCTCTACCCTCCAACTGTCCTGTCGATCTCCCATCTCTGGGTGTATGTGTCTTCCGCAATGCATGAAGCTCGGTTGGATAAGAGGCTCTTAGTTCTGAGGCTAGGACTTTGGGGAGCTTAAGCTGTCCTGATTCTGACAATGACGAGCATACTCTTAGGCCTGACAATTACACTGTTTCCTGCATGTGAAGAGCCGAGGCCATCTGGGAACGCATGTGGTCCTGACACCATATAAGAAAGCCTTTAATCCCGATAGATAAGACTTCAAAGTAAACAAATAATAAGTGGGAGATTAGAAGTGAAAGGACAATAGTTCCCTTAAGATCATTGTGTAAAATTATTGTCATTATATCCACTATTGCTTGTGTTTTGAGCACAACCAGCTAATATCCGGAATGCATAAAAGTTGTTTTGATGTTTTTGTTTATGTAGATTTTAAATATACAGCTGCCATGTTTACACATTGCCTTTTTCTAACAGGAAGGAGTTACCCACATAGGACCTCAGGAACAGTTTGAAAAACCACAAATAGGTATTGTTTATTCATTGGTCTCCATGTTTCCTCATCCAGCTGCAAATATTCCTTTTAAAACTGCATAAGATTTTGTCTTGACTCTACATTACATGAGTGGAAATTCTTACAATAATTTACGATAAAGCATCTTACAACCATGCATTATCCCAGCGTAGATATGCAGCAAACTGCCAGCTTTAGACAAAACACACAATATAAAACACTGCAGAATATATGCAAGAATGCATAATACAACATTTTACTGTACATCATAAAACGGACTGTTGACTTTTAATTAAATGCTGCACTGAGTGCTGAATATATTTAGAAGTACAGTAGCTGCACGGCTTCCTAACTCGGTATGTGTGATTGTGTTTCTTCTGCATTCTCTTCCTAGTTCTGCAGGGCAGTGCCAGCTGTGAGATTGAAAACCACGGAGGTGTGGTAACGCTCAGACCGCTGCCGGGCTGCGTCTGCCTGCTAAACGACCGAGAAGTCACCGAGCCCTGCAGGCTGGCTCAAGGTCTGCTCCTGTCCTCAACGAAACCGTTGGCTCACACTGCATTTTGTAGTCAAAGCGAACGGCGGCAAATAGAAAAGTTGTTGCATGTTTTAAATATGTGATCTGAGTGTTGCGGATATGCAGGCATGAAACTTGAATATAACTTTTGTTTGACTGTTAACACTTATCTGCAACTGTTGCCCCCTTCATGCTTAGAAAGAGAAAGTAATGATCCGTAATATTTCAATTATGATTGATTTGGCGACACCAGTTTTTTATTATTACTTGTTATTGTAGTATTAAGACACTGAGAACATCTTAATAATATTCCTCTTTTCAAAATGACACCTTAACGGTCACTGCACGGTAATGGCGGACTCTGCTGCTGACATTGCAAACTACCACTTAGAGAGTTAAATTACTGTAAATGAATTTATTGCGTATAGTAGAATAAATGCCAGAAAATAATTTATCAAAATCTTATACTGTAAGCAATTTAAGTTGTAAAGACTGGTAAATAGAAGAGCATCATATCACAATATCATCTTTTTAGCATTGCTGATGTTGCAGAATAGACATTCGTTCATGCATAAAATCAGACCTGAGCAGCACTTGACACTGAGCATTAAATATATATATATATATATATATATATATATATATACACAATGAACAGATAAGATTTAATTATTGACAATTACAGTATATATGCACATACACTTAAAGGTTCTTCCTCAGGGTAAACGTATAGACACACACTGCACCGCATACACCCACAACACACTGCTGCAGGATGAGGACAGCTTGTGATGAAGGCGACGTCTCTCTTGTCTCCAGGGACGGTGATCACCTTGGGAGGAGTGCACAAGTTCCGCTTCAACCACCCAGCCGAGGCAGCCGTCCTCCGGGAACGCAGACGGGTGGGTGCCGCTCGGCTGGAAATGAACACGAGGCCGTTGGTTGTGATGGCAGCGCTGATAATATTGATGATGAGCAAATAAATGAGATGCTGTAATTGACATACTGTGAAGCTAGTGATACACAATATTGTTTCAGATTATTTTCTACAATATATTTGTTCTGAGCATAGTTGTGATTTGTTTATTGCTGGTAAATATTAAAGTTGGTCTTCTCATGTTCTCAGGCCAGCGACGGTGACATGACCTGCACCTACAACCACAGGTAAACTTGATATCGTTGGATGGATTCATCACCCAGCGCTATATTCATCCCTCTGTGTATACTGTGTGTTCTGCACAGAGAGCTCATTCTGCCAACATGCAGCATACATATTTGATACGTACATGCGTTGCGTCATATTCATGCAGCAGAAATAGGCCAATGCTTCATGCGTCTCTCGGTTCAGTGGTTGCAGATGGCATGTGTTTCCAGTAGCCCCCACGCTCCTGAACAATCCCAGTTAGCTGTTTACAGGACAGGCTCAGCCGTTGCTTGGTTACTGCTGAGAGGCTGAACTGAAAACTAACAACAGTTGCATTTACTTCAAACCTGCCACCACCTCACTGCTAAATTCTAGACGTGACATTGTACCTAGGTGAGGTAAAATGATTTATTTTTACCTTCTGGTTTGCTCACTTTGTATTTGACCCTGTATCTATGGGTCTGTTTCATAGTGTCGAAGCTGTGAAGCTCCAAGGCCAGCTGGGTGCCTGTCTCTCCCCCAGCGAGGAGCCCTCTGCGAGGCAGCGCATGGAGGAGCAGCAGCGCTTCGTGGAGAGTCTGCGACAGGAGATTCAGCCGGAACAACGGAGGGCTGAGAGAGAGCTGGAGAGGGAGCAGGCCCACCTCCGACAGCAGCACCGTGAGAGTAAGTCGTCTTTCCAACTACACAAAAAATGTCATTGCTCAACTGTCAACTTTCAAAATCCAAACCAAAATTCTCGATAGCTTTAGAGAATATTGGATAAGCACCTCAAAATGAGTTGAAATATTGATAAATGTTGTGCATTTGTAAGATATCCACACCTAATGATACACCTTCTGTAACTCTTATCCCAACAGTCCAGCAGTGGATTATGCAGGAGAAACATCGCCTAACAACCGCAGAGCTGAGAATCACCCAAGAGTCTGGAGTTCAGACAGATCTCATCCCCTCAACCCTCCTGGAGCGAGAGGCAAGTCATGCGTGTGAGGACCCTGAAGGTGAGACGGTGGATCAACCATCCCAGGTGATACGGGCCAGGAAGAAGGCGGTGCAGGAGGAGCTACTAAAGCATCACGCCCTTTGCCGCTCCGAGAGCCGCATCCGTCGGAAAAAGTTGCACTACCAGCTGGAGAACATCGCCCGCAAGCGGCATCTGTTGGAGGCTAAGAGGGAATTGCAGCGGCTGGAAAGGGCCCTGCCTCCGGGACCAGAGAGCCCAGAGTCTCCTGATCTGGGCTCCCCCACAAAGCTCAGAGGAAGACTGTTTGTTTCTCGCAGACACTCGTTCTCGGCAGATCTTCTGTCCCGGCTCTACCCACAGAACACCCCCATCTTCAGGTAAGCACATAGTCATTCAACCTGTAGAGTTAATGGGACAGGAAGCAAACTTCAGGGGCTAGTCCTATATTAATACCAACATGTTTCAGTTTGGTTGCACCTCCTGTATATACAGATGTTAAAGTAGTCTTTTTCTTTCTCTCTCTACGACAGACACTTCCTCAAGAGACACGGATCCACAGAACAGACGTCACATTCCTTCACAGCCTCTGATTCCATTGGCAGCAGGAAGTGGGTTTCAGATGAGTGTCTTTTTCGGGAAAGAACGCAGAGTTGTTCCGGTTCGCTCTTCTCAGGACAAAGTCAAGCCAGCCGGAGAAGAGTAAACTCCTCTGAAAACCTCAGACCAACCGCCAAAGAGGAGCCCCAAGCTCAGCCCTTGCGGGAACGACCAGAAAGAAAACCTCTGCTGCCGAACCGAGAACTGTCTTTTAAGAACCGATCGGATCAGAACTCAGGGGTTACTCTGAAGTCACCAGTTGGAACTACTTTGCAGCCAGTCTATAAAGAAAATATACAAGGACCCACAACTTGCAAAACCAGCTCTGAGATTGTCCCTTGCATGAATGAGATACATCAAGCCCATGCAGGTAACAATGGACTGGAAACCATTAAGAAGACTTTCTCTTGTTCTGTTGGGCCCAGGTTGAAAACAGCTCTGTCCAAAGTGTTCAGGAAACCACCATCAAGTGTGAATGGAGGACGAAACCCCAAACCTCTGGGGAGGATTGCAAGCAAATTTCACTGGAGACAAAGAAGAGACCGGAGCCTTAAAGATACCAAGATGAGCCGAAGCAAATGTATTGTCAAAGCAGCGGTCTCATGTGAGGGGCTTGACCAAAGGAGCGTGCTTGAGGACGTTAAACAGAAGCGCTGGCATAGTACAGAGGCTCTGATGAGCAAGACCAGCAGATGGGTCGAGAGACAGCAGGGATTGATGGGATGGGAGGAAGAGCAAGACGACAGAGATGACGTAACATCAGACGGTGAGAGCCTTTTCTCTCTCGACTCGCTGTCCTCTGCTTATGTGACGGCACTCGCAGAGCAGCTGAGGCGCGAGGAAGCAGCTCAGAGTGAAGCAGAGAGCGAAGACAGTCGGATGTCTAACGATTCCTTGGCTGCGGAGAGCAGTGGGAAGTACTCGGCAGTGGAGGAACTTAGCCAAACAGTGGCGGCAGCTTACTCATTGGTGACAGAATGCTCCCATTCATCCATGCGGCACAATAGATCAGCAGAGGAGAGTTTAGACTGGGACAGCAGTCGCAAACCTCAGGTAATCCCAGCAGAGGCGTACTGGAGCCAGCAAGGTTCCCCAGAATCGAGACACGGTGGTGCCACAGCGAAGCCTCCTTCCCACAAGTCATTAGTAGCAGATTCCAGAGGCAGCGACACTGTACGCAAATTGATTGAAGACTTTGGGAACATGCAGACCACTTCGACCGTAAGCCCACGCTCCCTGAGCAGCTGCAGTGTGCGGGAGCCAGACAACATGCTGGCACTCACCGTTGCCTGGTCCTCCACTGACGCAGCAGACAGTCCCAGGATTCACAGGGATTCTCTGCCTTTCCAAAGAAAAATGATGTTGAGAGGTGTAGAGAGCAGCAGCAGCAGCAGTCCCAGTCCAAACAGTATGAACCTCTCAGACTGTCCGAGTGGACCTGGCTCAACCTCCACCAGCACTGAGGGTGTAAATGTAACTGTGCAGGAACACGGTCGTGACATTTTAACGGGCCCATCAGAAACATTCGATTCTCAGATTCTAGCAACACCAGAGGAAGCCCTGAAGCAGGCAGGATGTTGTGTGGAGCAAGCAGAAAATACAGGGAACGCAGTTATGGATACTCCAGACTGCAGCATCAAAAGTCCAGCACTCTTACTGACCGTAGAACCTCAAGCCGCTTGTGTGTCACCCACTGAGATCCACTACACTAAACAACAGGCATCACAACCAAAACTGCTTCAGGTGTTAACAGATGTACCTGACATGGTGACCGCTGACACTACAATGTCCTCTGACACTGAAATATGGACGTCAGGTTGTCAATCAGTGATGCGTCTCTCTAACACTAGCCACGGTCAAGTATTAAAAAAGACGTCTGACCCTGTAAGTGTCCTCCAACCGTCCACTGAGGATGAAGTACTATGCAGTCTAGATGGTGCAACAGAAAAGTTTACAAATATTAACCAACGTGAGCTTGGGAACGCCGAACATTTATCTTCTACACGGGACAAACTGTTGGATGAGGCTGAGACCAAAGGAGCTCTGACTGAGCAGCACGTTGCACTACAGCAGGAGCTTGTTAAGTCATCCTGTAAACATTCCAGGAAGAGGAACAAAGACCAGCAGGAGGCTTTCGTGGGCAGCTTGAAAATTCCAAAAAGGAGCAACGGCAGTGAGTTGGTAACTTTCTGCTCCGCACCAGTTGACAATCAGGAAGACATTTGGCCCGATGACAATAATAACAGCAGTGACTCAAACGGGGAGCACTCAGCCGTGGCAGATAACGGCTCCGGATTAGATTCTGTTTGTGTTGATGGCAGCATTAGACTAGACACAGGGGCTTCAGAGGCCTCGCCAGTTTCTGATCCCACGAGAAGGAAACTTGGACGGATCTTTGAGCACTCTGAATGCGGTGACGATGTTCCTCGGAGTGGATCCTCTGCAGGAGAGAGGAAAGTAGCTGAAAAGGGAGATGGAACAATAAAGGAAGTAGCTGCAGAAACAAAAGGGTGGGAATCGCAATTTGATAAACACAGAAAACATGAAGAAAGTAGACAACACGTATGCAAGTCAGATGCTATTTGCAGCGCCATTGACCTGAGAATCTCCGAAGTGGTCAAAGAGCACATGAGACTGTCACTGATTGTCAGCGAGGATGACAGGAAGAGCAAAAGTCAAAGCATGTATGTGTTGTCGTCCTCTGTGTGTCATTTTGGCTGTCAGAGTGATGAAAATGAATGGAAAGAAAAACAGCGCAGAGATAAAATGAGTGATCAGGTGAAAAAGGGAGCAATCCTTGAAGGACACCTTGCACTTGAAAGGACGAAGACAACAGTGGGCAACAGGGAACACCTGGCATCAGAGCTGCCAGCTGAATTAAGCACTAGCCAGGAGAGCAACAGGCTTAAATCTACTGAAGTAACACAGAAGATTGACCATGTGACATCAAACGAGCCAGTAATCCATCATTGTGCTTTCCAAATGTCCTCTGCCAAAAACGACAGCGTCCAATCAAATGTGACGCTGAGCAGCCGGAGAGAGTCTGATCACTCCACTGGCAGCTTGTCCTCAATTAGTGGTTCCTCCACTGATTCTGAAGGAAACACTGTGGAGAAAGATGATTTGTGTCAAGAAATCAATGATTCGGGTAAACAAAAAGTAACATCCCTTCTTAATCCTGTCATCAACGATACATGCTTGAATGAAGTGGACACACAGAGCTCTGAACGTCACCTAATACCCCGAGAAACACCTTCTGCCATGGGCGACGCAAAAGAACCCTGTGGCTGTAGTCACGGAAAGGATGTCGGCATGGAAGCCACGTCAACACTTCAATTCAAACGGCACGGACGTCACAGCAGCCAGAACACACCCGCTGATGAGAGCGCCTCCACGAAAGGGTTCGCTGTTTCTCCTGGCCGGGATGGAAACGGTGAAACGGACGACACAAGAGGAGGTAAACCTTGTGTCACAGCACAGGGTGAGTTCAGTTGTTCACAGACTCCTTCAAATACCTTGACTCAGTCTTGTGTCATCAATATGAATTCAAATTCAGTGTGCAAATTTGTTACGGATACTCACGTTGACAGCCAAAAAGATTGTAGTATGAAAAAGGACAAAGACACTCCAAAGATCTTCGCAGAGTCAAAACATGAAGCAAGTATATCTGGTTCTATGCAGCCGCAGTGCACACTACATCAGGGGAATACCGTCAAACATACAGAATGCTATGTGTCTGTGATGTCAAAAGAGGTTCACACACCTGCTGACGGACAGAACCGATCTGCTCTTGCGTCTAAAAAGGCCAAGTCAAAGAGGTTGAGAAAGACTAAGATCCAGACTCATCCCATGTCTTCCACTGAGTCCTCTCATAAGTCGTCGGATGAGGATGAGGAGGATGACAAAACCACCAGAGTGCATCACAGCCGGCTCTCGTCTAAATGGGTAAAGCTTGGCGAACAAGAAGTCCGACAGGTTAGGAGCAAAGATGCAGATATGTCTACGACGGTGTCAGTGAGCAGATCTAAGATGAGGTTTTGCTCTGCTGGAGCTCAGGGTAAAAGTGAAGTGAACGCCAGTAGAGATTACACCCAAAAAAGACTCTCTTTACAAGTTGTGTCACAAAGGACAAATGTAGAACTAGTCCTCCCGTATGCAAAGAAAAGTGAATCACAACCGGACTCCCCGATGCATTTTGCCTCCAGCGACATCAACCCTTTCGTTCACCAGTGGCAGGACGATGACTCAAACCACCACTGCTATAAGAACCCTGCGTTCGGGAGTGCTGCTGACCTATCCTGTAAATCTCCACTTTTGAACAGCGCTGAGAAACGCATAACGAGATGCTGCAGTGTTGACAATGGTTTGAACGGGCAGAACTCGCCTTTCTATTCCCATCTGAGCACTTACGCCACCAACAAGGGGCTCTCCAGCACGCTGAGCAGCATGGAGGATTATAAGGAACAAGGGAGCAAATCATCTCCGCTCACGCCCTGTCAACAAGCATCTGCTGGTATTCACAGTCATTTAGCAAATCTGACAGTGACCGGCAGCTCTTCAAGTAACGATGGGCACAGCTCCAGTCAGATGGATGAAGTGATGCTCGTGTACTCGCCTGAGCAAGAGTCCCAGGGAAGCGAAGTACCTGCCCAAAGGAGGAGGACATGCGAGTATGGCACTCAAACCGAGCATGGCCTTCAGGCGGCAGATATCGGCAACAGCAGTAGCGCTCCAAAGAGGAGAGAGCGGCACAAAAGGAGCAACACCGATGTACCTGCAACACGGAAAACCAAAGTGGGAATAAAAGAATCTCAAGCGTGGGCGAGTATGGAAAGCATGTCGGCTCACATCTCAAAGCTGATTGACAGCACCTCCGACCTGCTGGGAGACGTCCAGGGAATGAGAACGGGCGAAGCCCTCAAGTCCAGTCCGAGGAGGAGGAGTGTCAACATGTCAAATATCAGCGTTTGTTACAGTGAGTCTAATGACTGCACACAGAGAGACTGCTCAACTCAAACCGCCGTCGATGTCGGGATCCAGACGGAGAGGTCTTCAACACCGGCCGCGAAGGAAGTCGCTGCTCATCAAGCACCCAGCGAAAGGTCCAAATCTCACGAGGTCAATGTGATCGTCAAAGTCATTGGCTCTGAGGTCGTCGCTGGGTCCCAAGAAAAGAATGTGCACCGTGTGGTGAAGAGTACAGATGACCGGAGCTTTAACGCCTCTGCTGCAGCACAAAGGCCCGCCTCTCAATCGGAGGATAAAACGCCTCCTTTGAAGACGGCGGGCGAATGTCGAAGACGTGTAAGATCTGCGTCGTCTAGAGGCTCAAAGCAAAGCACGCCCGAGGCACTGTGTCACAAAAGTCTTCCAATATCTGAAGTCTCCCGCAGGTCGTCGAAAAACAGCCATGAAGAAAATCACAGTCCCTCTTTCAGGAATGACCCAACGCTGTCTTTAAAGAAACACGCCACATACACAGACCGTGCGTCATCTCCCATTCGTACTGTGGCAACAAGTTTACGTATGAAGCTGAGAGGGGACCAATCAACACTAAATACACACCTTAACTCTGAGAAAGACAACCTGACTGTGTCGTCTAGCAAACAATCCGCCTGCACAACTGTTTCAGAGGAGGAGCAGATGCCTAGACACAGTTCTGACGTTTCCTCTTGCGCATCAGAATCTGTATCCCTTGAGAAGGTGAGTGAAATGAGTTGCTCAAGCCCTAAAGGCTCTATAAGCATCAGTGCATCACTGGATAGAGACACAGACACTGACAGGAGAAATGTTATCGGCTCCAAATGGCAGAGTTGCTCTCAGCAGTGGAGGACTTCTACTTCAACAGATGGTTTAACGATGCAGAACCACATCTCTCCCATATTAAGACCAGCTGCTGTGCACAAACAGCAGGCTAAAGCTACACTAAGCTACTCGAGACCTGCAGTAGACGCTGTCGATTTTTGCGTTGATTCATACAATCCGTCTCCGGTCAGCAACAATGTTCAACTCAGAGAGGACGACACCGTGTCACTGGCGCCCAGCGAGTGCAACACCGATGTCCTCGTGAACATGGAACCCGTCTCCAGCGCGTCCCCGTCTCAACGCCACCAAATAGCCCCAGAGGACCTGCCCATGCACAACAAGTTCACCAACTGGTCGGGCATCAACCTTCAGCAGTCCAAGCACTCCAACAAGCCGGGCACATTTCCTACCAAAGACGGCGGCGGGAGCAGAAGCCGTGCCGAGTGGGGCGAGATGGACTCCAGCGTGGAGTCCACGGCGCAGAGCGACAGAAGGGCCAGAGAGATAGAGAGGCTGCGACGGGAGAGAGAGCAGGTGATGGCAACGGTCGGCCTCAACATGAACCAGACACCTCTGACTGTGGAGCTGACGGAGGCCAAGCTACACTACGGCCTCGGAGAGACGGATACCCTGTTAAAGATGCTGTCCCCGAGGACCGGAGACGAGCTGGAGCCCTCTGCGTCCACAAAACAGCAGCTGTATGATAGGTGAGGACACAAATGACCCAAACGCTCTTTATTTAGATATGACGCAAAGTGGGCTTAATGTCTAAGTGCATCAGTGTCTAATATTGTTTCAATAGCTACAGAAGAACTTTGCCAATTTTAGACTGTATTTTTTTGGCAAAGTTTCCTAATTCAGAGCAGGAAATATCTGATTACAGTGAAGAAGTATTGAGGTCCCTGCCCTAAAACATGACAATGTAACCTGACCTGAACTACCTCAATGATTGGCCTTATTTGTGTTTTTGTATTCATTGTTTCTTTGAATCTCTCCTCTCAGACACCGCAGGAGTATTGAGGGTTTGAGGCAGGAGAGGGAGGAACGTCTCCAGACTTACCGGAGAGCTCGGAGTCTGAGTCCCAGCCAACATCCTCGCTCATCTCCACAAGAGGCTGTTTCCTCCTCCAAGGTGTCTGCCGCCATGCCCAGTCGGCGTAAAGAGTACCAACAACAGCTCCGCCAAGAGGGGATAGATAGCACCAGGTAAGACTCTATACCCCTATCAGCCCTACATTTTAAATATGAATGTCTTCAGGCTCAGTGTTTGGAAAACGTGACTGAGTTCTCACTAAATTATCTAAATGACAGAATTCCGGACCCCCCACGAGGAGAGGGCCACTGTCCGTCTGACATCGAGCAGCTGTTGCGCGACTACGGCCGAGCCCGAGAGGAGGCCCGGACAGAGATTGCAAAGGCACGAGAGCGACTGCGAGAAAGGACGGAGCAGGAGAAAAAGAGGCTTCAGCAGCAGGCCCTGTCTCAGGAAGTCACGGTCAGTTGTATCACAAGATAAAAGCTGTTTCTCAGTATGTTGATTATTTCTGAATAAATCTCATTCATTGTTGCATCAATTGTTTCATCAATCACAGAATATAATGTGTAAATATCTTGTGTTTTCCTCTGATTAAATAAGAACACCTCATTTGCTACTATTGAAGATTTTACAAGATAGGAGAAGTGAATTGTTGGAGACTCTCTGGGCTTTATTTATGACACCACTGTATCATTTCACTGGTATCTCCCTTCCCCCGCCTCAGGATGACCTGAGACATCGGACAAGAATCAGTAACAGCACCATATGCACAGGATCCAGCCTGAGTCTGTCCTCTGGACCAACATCGGGGTACAACAGCGGAAACACGCTACAGCACGGCAACAGACCACTTCTGACCGGACAGGTCAATAGATTTGAATTACTGAAATAAAAATCCAGCAATGTTTACATACATATTTAGGATTATTTTTATACTGCAAAATCTCATCTTCATGTATTTGTTGTAATGTTTCTTTTGAAGCAACCCAGCGGGTAATTGTGTCGTTGTTTCCCTTCAGGTCCCAGGGTTCCAGGAGGACGGGCTGAAGCTCAGGACACGTCCTCCTATATGTGGTCCTCAAAGTGTGAAGTCACAGAGAGCCTGGCTGTCTGCCCATGGTGAGGACTGGACTGTGGTTCATGAAACACAAACAGACTTCAAAAGTATGCTCAATCTTTAGAATAAGAACAGCCCCTTCAAATACAAAGAACCATCTTTTTCTTTTTTTTTTTACTTTATTTGAATTTCATTAAAATATTAGTTTCAGTGACATCAAACCGTGTGAAACAGTCCTCGGCAGAGGGATTTTCTTTCATCTGTCCACATCCTCACATTTAAACAGTCATGTCAATAACTGGAGTCCATCTTTGTTGAAAAATGTCCATCTCCATCTGCAGTTCTGCTGTCATTTATTCCATTGTGTAGAACAACATTTTAAATGTAATGTTTCCAAAATAGTTTTTCCCCATGTCTGTCACTGGTGCGGCACTTAACCCCCCCCCCCCCCCCCCTCTACATTCTCTGTGTTGAAATTCCATGTTAACATCGATACGTTTCGCTAGATGTCCGCCTTGAGCCTCCTGTCGCCATGTTTGAGCCACTGATGACTTCATCTCCATCAACTAGTGCACGTCAACGCACCGCCTCCTTTGGCTCCTCCTCTTCCATATCCACAACCTATCAGGACATCACATCTGGTCTCCTCAGTCGAGCTCTGGCTGAGGTAACTCAGAAAACAGAAAACCTGATTTTAAAAACACAAAAATGCGTATCAGTAAAAACACCCAATGCCACTGTAATTGACTTAACATGACGATTGTCCCAGTTGTTCTGCTCCTTCAAACGTTTGTATCCGGTTGAATTGCAAATGTCTTCCTCCACAGGTGCGACTGGCTTCCTCTGGGGATTTGAGCAACCTGCTCATGAGCAAGGCCACAGCAGGCTGGAGGTGAGCTCAGTCCTTCTCTTTCATTCACTCATCCAAACCTCAAGATAAGGACTTCGTCACTGTCTAAGATTAGTGAGCTGCAAAATCACATAATCACAAATATTATTAATTTGCTAATGTGTTAATTCTGTGTATATCTAGGTACCAGGGAGAGGAACAAGGTGTCCAGGCTTACTACAAGCCCTCCTCCAGCCCGTCTGTTCATGGTTTTCTTGGAGCCGCGGAGCTGGACAGACCTCTGGACAGTCTGTGGACCACAATCTGCCAGCTGTCCAAGACTCACACGTATAATCAGTCAGTCCGTTCTGTCTGGACACGACCACTAGATGACAGCACTCAGCTGGGTGAGCGAACATGTCCGCTTCCTCCTCACACGCTTTCTTTCCACCACAGTACCAGTGGTGGAAAGCAACCAAGTACGCTTAGTCAAAGAGCAGACTTAAGTATTTCTATTTTATGCCACTTCTACTTCACTACAATTCAATTGACAAATATAGTTACTACTTACTTTATCAATTTAGATTTTACATTAAAACATAGAACCATTTTATAGAACATAATGCTGAAACATTTGCTGTTTCTACTCGCATACTCCGTAATGCTTTGGATGCAGTACTTTTACTTGTGATGGAGTATTTTTTACATTGTGCTAATACTACTGACTTAGTTAAAGGATCTGAATACTTTCTCCACCATGTTAGTGCTGATGCTACTGCTAATAATGTTGACTTTAGTCGACCTGAAACAGGAAAGTAGCAGTTTATAAAATGCTGATCTAGTTATTTGCAAAGTGAGCTTCATGTGATGGAAGAGTTTACCTTTGCATCATTTGTAGTGTTGCAACAATATAAATAGAGAAAAGTATTTATATTTTTGTCATTGCTGCAAAAGCGAGGCGTTTATGGATTCTGCAGATGTATTTGCTTCAAATGATGAGTCTGCATCCAATAGCTATGTTTAGTACAGTACAGTACACTGTCCCATTCATCACTGACTAGCTCCTTGTGTTAGTGCACGACCAACTCCACTCTCACACCTGCAGTACGTGGCATTTAATACCTTTTGCAACATCATCGGGCCTCATGCGTTTATATTATTACGTTGAATTTAAATAGAGGTAGAAAAATAAATAGCCTTCTCACCTCGTTCAGCAATACCATTGAGTGTGATTGCTGTAATTCTTTTTTATTTTCTTATAATTCCAGGTTTTCATCAACTGTGCTTCTTATCTGACACGTTGTCTTTGTATATCTGTCTAGTTTATGTACTAACGGATCCGTCCACCTGCCACCTCAGCCAGCCGCGGGACTTCTGCTGCATCAGCACCGAGTCCAAACAGGTGAGCACAGCTGCAAAACCAACCAGCCGGCCCGGATGATTACTGCTTATCGCCCTTGTGTACGGTCCACTGAGCATTTGCAGCATGGTTGTTCACAAAATCACACTTTGGAGGAGAAAATTCCATTTACTGTAAGATTAGTGTTGCAGGAAACCAGGACCAGACAGTGCTGTCATTTTTTTAAATGCACTTCAATTTATGATAAACAGCGTGGCATTCAGTTTGTCATCCACAAAATGTAGAACATGCTATTTAGACACTACTCACGCTCACAGAAACAACAGTGAGCGTAAACAACACTGACCCAGAGGCAGTGCGTGTGGAAGAAACCTGTTCGGTTATCACTCTCGGCTGATCAAAAAGGCTGCACTGCCTGTTTTATTGATGATTTACGACTTTTGCCCTCGGCCTCAGGGTGGCTTGTGCGTGCTGGCAATGCAGTCTGTGTTCGAGGAGTCTCTGCCTCGTCCCAGCGTGGATGCCGTCCGGGGGGAGATGATGCCCAGTTGCTGGATCCTGCAGCCAATTAGACGTAGCGGACAGGAAGCCACCAGGGTCGTCTACCTGTTACAGGTGAGATGCTGTTGCTGTGTAAGCTAATCCGAAATACGTGCTGTTCACACGAGCAACACTTTTACATGCCAGTAAAAGCGAGGCTGTTTGGGGCTGATGATAGACAGATACATGTGTGAATGTGGAAGTTTCACAACACGTGTGTAAAAAGAATATAGTCTATGTTTTAATGTTACGTTTTACAGGATCTCATGGATGTGTTTTTGTTTTTACTGCGTGGGCTCACAAGTGAGATACCACAACAGTAATGTCGGTTTCGTTAATTCGTCCCTACAAATATTGGTTTCCATGCAGCGCTACATGTGAAAGAGTTCATGGCTATTCCCCTTTGTTCTTCTCCAGGTGGACTTAGGAACGCCGTCCTTCCCTCAGCGGCTGTTGAACACTGTTGCCAGAAGACATGCAGCGGTCATCGCTGATCTTGACGTTTTCCTCGCCAGATCCACAGGACTCACGACGACGCATTAGCAGTGAGCACTTAGACTGAACTGTCTCCAGCACGGAGTTAGTCTGTCTTTTGAATTTGCACCTGAAATTCATTTACTTGACTTTTCTTTTATTCCAAGAGCATTGTTATTTTGTCTCCCATTCACAAAGTTGAAGCAGCTTTTTTTTATATATATATATAAAAGGGTATTTTTTGATAACATATTGAGACTGTATTTTTATATTTGCGATGTACATGAATGCATTCAACAATAACAATCCTATTGTACCAAAGATGAGTTAGAAGTCCAAGGGAATGACTTTCCACGACACCTTTAGTGGACTGCGTTTAGCTTTAGACCGCTTAATAATTAATTATCCAAGGCTACAAAGCTGCCCCACCTAATCGCTTCATCAATGTGACGAAATAGGTTTAAAATACACTGATGAGTATCCGCCATTTAAGTCCCTTAATGCCTGTTAGCCGTACAGTCTCTGTTGATTTCTACCGTATTGTAAAGTGGACAAACAAATATGTCAAAGTCAACAAGGTCAACATCACAGCTAGAAAACCTTTTAAATCAAATTTAAAGAGTCGATCAACAGATAATCAGAAGGTTACATAAAACATTGACAACATCAACTTCAAAGGGGAATATTTGTAAGGGACTGTATGAATACTTTTGGGTTTTGTACTTTTTCTGGTCCTGAATTTTTATTTCAGCCTCTCTTTGCGATGTATGTTAGTTACATCAATTGTTACAATTGTTACAAATTAAAGAGAAAACATTGAGAGCCCCGGGGAGGAAGTGAAGTAAGGTTCAACTGCTCCTATACTTTCCGTTGGATGGTAATGTGTTGCATCGAAGGAATCCTACGAATGATTGAGCGACTCCTCAGCCGTTATTTGTAATGTCATTTGAAACCACTCAGCAGCGCTCTCTCTCTCTCAGCAGGAACCCAAAGCCTTTACAAACAGGGAGGTGGTGTTGAGAACCTTTTGGGATGTAAAAAGTCAAAGCAGCCAGATCGTCTGGCTTGCGGAAGTGTCCTTGAGCAAGATACTGAAGATCCAGAGATGATGCTCTGTAGCAGACCCCCAACCTCCCTTTTATGCATTGTTAAATCTGCACTAAGACACGGACACAATACGGTACCCCAGATCTGCATCAGCTCAGTTTCAAAGCCTTTTGTTCTCACCTGTTTTTGATGTATGTGCTATTTATTTTGTCCCTCTTGCCTTCTGTTTGAAATGCTGTTGGATGTGTGTTGTAGTTGTGATGATGATTATATTTTATGAGCAGAGCACGGTGCTGTGTTTACGGCCGCTTGCACAAAACTGTTAATGCCTTTTTTATTAATGTTGCATATTAAAAAGTGATTTTGTTTTTGTTTGTACAGTGTTGAAGCTATGCAGACGCTGATCAAAGGCAGGCCTGTGCTCAGTCAGCCGTCGATATGAAGCCATAATTATTTACAGTAGTTGAAGGTTCACGACTGTTTTGGCAGCGGATCAGATTGTGACTAAAGATGTTCCCGGGGCAACCAAAGAGAAAGAAACAAATACTGAAGACACGGAGTGAAGGAACATACCCAGCTTTTTGTACTGATCTATTTTTTTGATGTGTTTCTATGTATTTGTGTGTGTTCATTTTGTAAAAAGCATTGTTATTTATGTTTTTGACGATGTGTTGTAAGTGTATTTTTTTATTATAAACATCCTGCTTCCTGATGCTAATAAGATGTTGTGTGGCCCGTGTGTTTGGCCGTTTTATATGAATACAATACATATTTAAAGTGAATTGTTGTTTCGCATTTTTTTTTAAGTCATCTGTGTGTGTGGCCTGGTCCAAGAATTATCCTTAAGCATCAGTATATCAGAACTTTAAATTCCTTCATTTAATCACTTGCAATCAGACTAAGTATGCTGAACCTCTGTTCTTCAGACACATTTACATCAGCACTAAAGATACATAGTATCGAAAACAAGGACCAAAAAATGCTTACTCAGATTTGTATTTTCTTTCTCTATTTTACTTTCTTAGTGCTTTTTTTCTTCATATTTGTGAAGTGAGGGGAAAAAGCTGTTCCTCAAAGTATCTTTTTCTTTGTTTTGGTATCTATACAAACAATAGCCAGCCCTCATCCTAAGCAATGGCCCCTTTTTTAAATAACATTTCGTTTTTATTAGTCTATTAGTTTTAATGTAAACCCAACATGTTACCTTTTGTAAGTTTTTTCTTCTCTTTGATGCACCATCACATAGTTTCATTTGAATATCCGATCAAGGCCCAAAAGAGGATTATCCAATATTTCATATGAATCCATAAGGATTTAAACAATGCTTTATATTTTATAAATTTAGGCCTATGCTCTTTTAAAGTACAATCTTAATCTGAAAAGTGTCAGTCAGAAACATGTAATGCACTAAAAAGGTACAACATTTCCTTATAAGATGCAATAGAGGTATAAAGTAGCATACAATTGAAGTAAAGTACCTCAAAACACTTTAATACATGTACTTAACTACTTTCTACCACTGCTGCTACCATGTGTTTTAACTCCGGTGTAAATGAACATTGTAACGTGAGGCTCTTTCTCCGGGACGTGTTTCCACGCGCAGGCCTCTGTTCTCTGTGAATGGCACGTGCAGTGGAGGTGACATTTCTGAGAGGGGTCTCGGGGGGTGTTTTGTGTGCGATTAGAGCCCTGCCGGGGCGGGGTGGAGTGGAGTCCGGGGTGGTGTACCACAGATCACAAGTGCCTCTGCCATTTAGAGTCACCGGCTCTTGTCAGGAATGTATGTCCCCTGCGCGCACAGATCATGTATGCGCCCACTTTATTTTTAACCCGGCAGGGTGGGTCAGTCGCTGGCTTTCGGGAATGACCGTGGAGCGCGCGGCGCCTACAGCCCCATTCCCTAGTCCCCCGCGTGCCGGACCGTGCCCTCCTCGCGCTGTGTGGAGACCTCCGCGCGCTCTGACCAGGACCCCCGCTGCTTCAATGGGATTATAATTGGTTTGTTGGCAGGGAGAAGACTCAAGATAAACACTTTACGACAGGATATCATCCAGAAGCAAGTAAGTGTAAATTGAAAGCAGAGCTAGTTGCGACAATTGTTCAATGAAATGATTTATCTTTAGCCAAATACTTTCTGCCAGCGGTCACCGAATGGCGCTCATTCCAGTCAGGCTGCGATTGTTTTGCCGTTGTTTGTAGTGGAGTTAAAAGTTTCCTCCGGTCCACCTGTTGGACGCGGCTGCCACGTTGACGTCACAATGACGTCGTTTTCATAAAGCTCTCACGCTAATTGTGTTTTTTAAATGAATGCACTCTGCTATTAAAACGACTCTCTCCAATTTTTAGCTGAACTACATCTCGAGTTATCAGTTTGTTATCTTTCAATGTAAACCAGCAGCGGCTCGTTGGAAATGCGCACAATGACGTCACTGCGCCTGTTCGCGCGTGCAGAAGGGCGCCCTCCAAAAGTTTTCTCTGATCCTAAAGAGTGATGGAGAAAGTATTTAGATACTTTACTCGAGTAAAAGTACACAATTATCAAAATGTACTTAAAAGTATCAACATGAGAGTACTACACTCAGAAAAATGTTACACTATATCATCTTGTTTATTATTATTAATACTATTTGCTATTACCATTATTATTACTGATGCATTTATGTAGCGGAGTAAACGACACATGGCTATTTCCCTCTCAAATCTTGTGCATACTCAAGTAAAAGTACCTCAAATGTGTAGTTACTTAGCTGCTTGAGTAGATGTACTTAGTTATATTTCACCACTGATGTGAACCTTAGCCCAGGTACTTTCCACAACTTCATAACGTGCTTATTCCATCCTTGATCAGATAAAGTTTGGTGGCTTCTGGAATAACAGAGAAATAAAATGTTCCCATGAGTAAAAGAGACGCTGCCCCTCGCTCCCCTTAAAAGGACAAGTTTGTGAGTGTGTCTCCATGTCTGGACGAGCTTGTAAACACACTCCAGAAACGGTTGACTATCGATTCATTATAACCAAGCTCAGCATTGTTGCAGTCAAAACATTATTGACCACGACAAAGGGACTTATTTTCCTCACAGCCTGTGTTCATAATCAATATACAGTATGGATTATGCTTATTAACAGTCTTTTTATGCTCAAATCCCCCCCCCCCGTTTTCTTTCTTACATCTTGTTAAAGTACATGAGTAGTTGTTAGTTCGATGCTATTGGCAGTTTGAGGAGATTTTGTTTTGAGCTGCAGACTTTGATAGTCAATCAGGCCAGTACCCCCCCCCCTCCCCCCCCCCCCCCCCTCCCCCCCCTTCCTCCTCTCCTTCCATATTGATCTCTGTCTACTCTGTATTTATGCCTCAGATTTACTCTCTGCCGGACCACAGGCCTCCCTTTCCTCAGTCCAGTTGCTGCTACAGTTTCACACACACACACACACACACACACACACACACACACACACACACACACACACACACACACACACACACACACACACTCACTCACTCACTCACTCACTCACTCACTCACTCACTCACACGTACGTCATTCATCTCGACCACACCCGTCTCTTATTTCATCCTCTCCATCTGAATCCGTGCTGCTCAGAATAATGTGCTCACAGCTTAATGTGCTGTGCTCCTCAGAGTGCATGCGTGAACACGAGTACTTACAGCTGGGAGCAACGTTTCCACAGTTATTATTCATCTCAGGTGCTGATGCGATGTTTACGTTGTACATATTTGTTTACAGTGTAGTTTGGCAGTAACGGCAAAAGAGGACAGCAGGTGCAGTCAATTAAAATCACAAGCAGTGGAAAGGTTGAAATAATTGTTTTTCTTCTCACACCTCAAAAATTGTTTTGTTTATTCTAACTCGGGTAAAAATCTCATTCACACCTTTTAACCATTTCCCCCAAAAAACGTTATGTGCAGAGCTGCGGCCGCTGATATCAAAACAAGTGTGGCATTATTGTCATGCCACATGAGTTTTGATTAAAATCAATTTGAATCCCTGGAGAAATTCGAGCCGACATTTTTAATCATCCCTCTTTTGGCATTTAAACAACTTCTGAAAAATCATCCAGAGCGTTTGAGTCATCATCTCACAATGTGGAGCCACAGAAATGATGAAGTACTGGCCCGTGTGCTGAGGCCTTTCAGAGGTGATGGAAAGCAATACGAGAGGCGAGGGTGCCAAAGTATTACTTACAGGCCAATAAAAACATAAAAGTTTGTTATTTGTATCAGCCTCATGTCAAATACCTCATAGTGTTAACAATGATAACATTACTTATAATAGGATTACATCATTTATGTGTCAATGATCTTCTCTTTATGGAATTCTGACACGTAGGGCTGAAGGGATCAGTTATTGATGAGCCGGTTGGTTGCCAGGATATTTATTGTCAAATGTTGGTAATTATAATCGTTTACGTCATTATTTTAAGACAAAAAGTGACACATTCCCTGTTTTGAGCCTCTTAAATGTGAGGATTTCCTGCTTCTTTTTCCACTGTATGACATTGTAAATGGCATGTACGCTTTTGCATTTGAATTGTATAGAACAACAACTTTATTTCATTATTTTTATGATATTTTATTTTTCTGTTGATCAAGCTGAACTAATCTGTTAATCCATTAATCCTGCTTTGCATTAAACCTAATTGAAAGGTTAGTCGATAAGGAAAATGGTTGTTGTATTGGAAACTAGTTTTCAGTAATCACAGCCGTTTCTTAGAGATCTGCGTTGGACGCATTTGCATATCTAACACTTCTTCAGCACTTTAATTACGGTGATGTCGTTTTATTTTTAGACGTTTTATTCTGCGTTACAGAGGCTTATAGTGGACCGCGTGACCTACTGTGAGTGAGGTGTGCAAGAGTTCTGTCTCCTGCTCAAGGACACCACAAGAGGACACCTATTGACAGACACACACTTGCTGTGGCAGGCGGTGAACTTCCCGTCACAGGATTGACTATAAGTAGGAGGCCAGCTTGCCTTTAATACAGCTCTAAATGGAGCCTAGTGCCGTCTCACGGAGTACAAGTCCCAGCTCACACATCTCATTTGCTGCGGGTTTGTGTTTGGAGGCAGTCAGTCAGCCCTTCGACACGATTAGAGTCTTATAGGTTCTTTTGAACAGCTGACGGCTTGTGGGTTTTGTACGGCGTGTAAAGAGGGTTTGTGCAGCTTGAGTGTGTTGTGCAGTGGCCCTGTTCAGCTTGTGTGTGTGAGGTGATAAGGGGATCCCCAGTGGTGGGTGGAGCATTCGATAAGAGCCCTCTGCAGAGGACTGATACTGAGCAGGAGGAGGGAGACCTGTAGGGTGCCCTCATTGTGCTTCACCGAGGGCCTCTTCTCTGAATGCAGATCAGTAGTGAAGTCAATCAGCAGTGATGGAAAGTACATTTACTCAAGCACTTTGTACTCCATAATTCAGAGGCAAATATTCTACTATTAGTTAGTGTGCGCCACTGTAAACTCAGAAATATGTTGCAGATTGTTTGCATTATCTCTAATTGTAATTTTAATGTCCTCGCTTAAATTAAAACTTCTTTTGTCTCCACCTTGGTGTTCTACAGTATCAACGCAAGTTGTATTTCCCGCCTCATTTCACCTCACGTGCTTCTCACAAAAAGCCACCAACGGAAACGCACAAACACACACACACACCCACACACACACACACACACACACACACACACACACACACTCGCAGTTCAAACTGCGTGAGCTGCATCATTCAAAAGACGTTGGTTTCTTCATGTCGTGCTGTCCAGAGGGGGTTGCCCCCCCCCCCCCCCCCCCCCTTGTGTGGCATGATAAGAGAGCTATGCTGCACCCAGATAGACAGCTATCTGAGCTGCTACCCTTCAACCCGCCATTCCACACAAAGAATACACAGACACAGTGCCGGGGTGGCGGTTGAGCAAAGGGACACGCTCACAAAATGGAGATTGTGAGAGGCACAGGAGCTTGTGGGGCCCAATTTGAAAAGCTATGATCGGCGTGTAAAAATATACCTGCGCCACATCTGACATCACATAGATTTCTTCAAATTGCCAAAATGACATTGTCATTGCCACACACAGATACAGCTCCTCCCCAGTGGGGTTGATAAATTGAAACTTAACAGCAAATTACAAACCAAACGGCAGCGAGATGGTGGTCCTTACAGAGAAAGCTGGATTCACAAGTTAGCATCATTTCCCCTACAGTGGGGCTTTACATAGTTACTTTTTATTTGTATATGTCTTTGTATTGGTGTTTAAAACATTAGAAAACAGTGACAAATGTCCAATACGATGTTTTTGAGGCCAAAAGTAGTCTCATTTGAACCCCAGGTATTCATCATAACTCCTCTTCTGTCTGTCTTTCCTCTCTGTTTCAGACTACCTCCAGTATTCGAGGTCCATCCTGTCGTTTCGTCCCCTCCACTCATTCCCCACCACACCCAGACCACCTGAGGGACGCCGCCTGACGTCCCTCTCACCCGCTTGCCACGCTGGCTACCGCCATGACTTCCACCACGGACTTTGACAATGCGGAGATCACGCAGCAGTACAGCCGCATCAACACCCGCTTCGGCCTCACCGACGAGGACCTCGACAATGACATCACCTCTGCCAGGCTGTTTGAGCGCTCGCGCATCAAGGCCCTCGCAGGTGAGTGCATGCATAGTAAACAGGCTGCGCCTGGGAAGGGCAGAAAGGTTGAGCTATAATGGGGGTCTGTTTAACTTTGGCAGGTTTGAATGTGTCACTGACATTCACTAAGATTCATTCAAAAAAATCACAAAATCACTCTCCAGTTGACCCATGATTTTACTCCAAAGCTCTAAACTTGGGCTCTGCAGGTGTTGTTGTGTGTGTGTGTGTGTGTGTGTGTGTGTGTGTGTTTGTGTACATGCTACTCGTGGTGTCGCCCCCCCCCCCAGCAGCTGAGGCCTGACAACCGCTCCGCACCCTCTGCAAGTAACTGGGATCGCTTGCACATTCCCAGAATGTCCAGCGTCTGACCGATCTGGACAGCTGCCCCGCCCGTCTGCCTCCCATAGCACACATCTCTGGCATTTCAGGCTGAGCTGGTGAGCCGTTACTCCACCTGTGGAGCGACTGCTCTGGGTTTTTAAATAGCAGTGTTTCTGCGGTGGACGGAAGTGTAACAGAAACAGGAGGTTGGGGGACCCCACCGTGAATATTTTCGTAAATCCGTAGTCACAAGAGAGGTCAGCCACAAAGTGGGAAAACATGAGTTTGGCTCTGGAGACGGCACTGAAGGTGTCCTTGAAGGTGGTGAAGTCTCTAGTGTGTAAGGTGTGATTCTATCGCATGATGGTCTCTTGTTTAATTTAACCAAAGAAGCTAACTGTCTGAACACAAGCAAGAACACGGCCTGTATAAAATAGGTTGAAATCTTTACGGAGTAAGTCTGGTGATGATCTTTATATTTCTCATTGTTACCAGATCAAATGAAAAGACCAAAACCAACAATGGCTTGAAACCTCCAGCGACTATTTCCTGTGATAGAGTGCCATAGAGCTCCATTGTTGTCCTAAAAAAAACCACGTCAATGAGCCACACTGAGTGACATGTTCCTTCATTACCATGAACATAGTTTATTTTGAGTTGACCTCCAACACACAATCCTGTGCGCATGGGAGAGGTTTGCCTTCAGGGCTTTCTGCCAGAAATCTCCTGATGTTTACGCAACAAACCATCTTGGTGAGGTTTAGGAAAAGATCATTGTTTGGGTCAAAATAAACCCTTTCTGGCAGAAAGCCCTGAAGGCAAACTTCTCCCGTGTGCTGTCAATAATCACCGGAGCACCAAATGTGTATTAATCGGCAGCAAATATTCCCCTCCAAAAAAAACAATATTTGTGTACATTTGCTAAAAAACTTCAGTGCCCAGCTGTTCATAGCACTGGTCCCAGAGATTGTATTGACCACTGTGGTTAGCAAAAACACCTAAAGTGACTACTCAATGCAAGAGAGGAAGAGAATCTGTGTACCCCCAAACAAACCGTAGTACTAAACTTATGATCATATGTTGTCTTCCGCATACATGCAATCTGCACATGCACTCAGTCCTCCACACCGTGCACTGTTTCCTGTGAGCCCCTTGTGGTTTTGGTATCTCTTCAGTAATAATGAAACATTTAATATGGAGCATTGCGTCAGTTCAGGCTGAATGCCGTCTTCATTCATGCCTCATAATCATTGGCTCACACATCAGTTGCTTGGCTACCAGCTGACTAGCAGCATCCAATCATCTCACAAGTGTACGTCTGCAGGTCACTCCACCCCCCCCCCCCCCCCCCCCCCAACTTTCTCCTGATGTGCTTTAAGTCTTGTAGACTTTGTTGCTGACAATGAGATCAGTCGTGTTCGTGAGCGAGTGTGTGATCAAGGCTATTCTTGCACACTGCTGCAAACTGCCTCATATTTTTGGGTGCTCATTCGTGCTTCTTCAAGGCACTCACACTTTCTCAAAAACACCTTTCATTGCCTGTTTGATACTGCCATTGATTGACTATTGTTGACAGTTTTCTCCCCTCCGGACGGTGGTTATGTGTTTGGCTGACAGCTGACAGCTAAAAGAACTACACACACTGCTGACTGCATCGCCGCCGCAGATGCTGCTCTGTGGCCGGAGACACACTTATTCTGAACCTTTGTATTGAGCATCAACCTCACGGATATACTTGTAGTCTAGACGGGGGGGGGGGGGGGGGTGGTTAACCAATCGTGTGTTGTATTCATTCATTCACACATTACAGCAGTGGTTGTAGCAGACACACCCGGCAGAGATCTCTCTTGAGTGCACCTTCTATTTTTTCTTGTATTCATCTGTTCGGGGGGGGGGCAGTAGTTCCTCCTCTAAGAGATCTGCTCTAAATGGCCAATACCTTGATGTATAAGTGTGTCTGACTGAAATCGAGAAGCAGTTTGCAGACTGCAAGTGCATTCGATGTCTATTCCTGAAAAAAGTGCTGGCCGTAAATTGTATAAAAAAATGGGGTTTGATATAATGAAAGGAGGATTACTATAGTTCAGTCACTGATTTGATACCAGCTTTCAGTACTTTATGCTACACACACATTTCTGTCTGTAAAGACACAATACAAAGTTTTGAGGTTTGATATCCAGCCCAACATCTGGGTGGCATAAAATATTTAGTCGTGTCCACACCGTTTATTGGGCAGTGCTCTCACCACTTCTCTTGCTGTCTCGTTCTGTCTCTTTACGTAAGTGATGAAGGCCTCTGTGTGGGTGTTGGTGATATTGTGTTAGAGTGCTGCTGCACTGATGTTTCTGTAATGCAATCAGTGTTTCCTGTTAGAGAGAGAGAGAGAGGTAAAAGAGGGAGGAAAGTCAAGAGAGAGGCAGGAGGTGAGAGAGGCTCTGAATGACGCCCGCTGCTGATTTACAGCCTGTGAACTCAGAAATATGTACCCAGCTTGCCATCAAAGCACATATATAACATATTGAGTAGCCATCCATTTGCACTCCTCCTTACATAAACCTAAAAAAGACATGTTCCTTTGAGATAGACAGTTTCATATTGGATTATTGGCACAGGAATTACACTTCACATTCAGTGATGTCACGACTGAGTGCTGCGTAGAGGGAGGGAGTCTTGTGAGCACGTGGACATATTGAAACATATTGTATGCATGGATGGGGCTAAAGAAACCACTCTGAAGTGAACCAAAGGCTGCCAGAGAGTGGAGGCATAGCATCATCTCGGCAGCAGTGAGGAGAGAGTGAGAAAGAGAGAAGAAGGAGGGAGGGAGGGAGGGAGGGAGGGAGCAGGAGCGAACACAAGAGGGATCTGGAAAGGAGGACAGAGAGCCAAGAGACAGAGAAGAGGAGAGACGCGGAGTGCCAAGCTCCTCTGCTGGCTCCAGGCTGCCTTGTTGTTGTTTGGGGGGGTCAAGATGAGCAGCCCGTGCCTGCTGCGCGCTGCCCCGATCAGCCAACCCCGGCTCCGAGAGGTCAAGATCAGCCTGAAGGCCGGCAGCAGGGAGACCACATCCATCCGGGGCAGCAGCGGAGGGACCAAGGAGGCTGCCAGCCGGCCCTATGCAGAGAAAGAGGCCCCCGTCCGGGTCGGCATGAGCATCAGCCGGAGCAGGAGCACCCCGCCGGTCCACCGGACCCAGAGAACCGAAAGCAGGAAGGCAGCGAGGGGAAGCAGCAGCAGCAGCAGCAGCAGCAGGAAGCAGCAGGAGCCTGAACACCACCCAGAGAGCAACGGCTCTCTCCTGCACATCCCGGTCGCCGTGGCGCCCGTGGGACTCTGCCCCTTCTCTTCGTCCTCCTCCTCGTCCTCCTCCTGCACCCCCAGACGCCAGCGGCCCTCTCACCCTCAACCCGCCCCTGCCCTCCTCTCTTCCTCCTCCTCCTCCTCCTCAGCTAAAAGTATGAAGCGGGCGCGCTGGCTGAGTTACAGCACCTCCAACATTTGTTTCAACTCCATCCTGGATGGACGCTTCAGGCAGTTGCAAGGTACAGGGTCCTGATGGACGAGCTGCGTGTGTTCGTGGGTCTGTGATGTGTTTTCGGAGAGAGTTTGTCCACCCTCCGCTGCCTCTCTGATGAGACAGAGAGAGATAACACTTTTCCAATCATGCCCCTCCCTTCCCCAACTTGTGTTTGTGTTTAGACCAGGTCGGGATCGCTGGGAGCTCGAGCTGTGATGTGAGCAAGTGTTAGTTTCCCATCCTGGAAAGAGGTAGCAGCGAGAGTCTGAGCTTACAAAGCGGTGTCCCTTTTATTGAATGTATAGGGTAGTCATTTATTTATTTCCAGGAAGCCGTAGCTCTGCCCCAATTGTTCACTCACTTGGCTTTGAATAATTCATAGGCAAACTCCTAAAAAGGTTGTGATGTTTTCCCTTCCAAAGGTAGCGTTATGCACTCTTAGGTGCTCCTTTTTCTTAAAATAACTTACATATTCATCATTTCAGCTTGTCACCTACACTCCATATGGCCCTTACTCTTCACAAACTGTTTCAAAGAACAAAGCATGAGTGTGTTTTCATCCTAACCTCCTTTTGTACCTGAATGATTGCGTTGGCGGTGTTAAAAAGAGAATCAATTTCTCTGGCGGTTTAACTTCTTTCGGAGTATGTTATTAAGGTTTTAAGTGAGAGGTTTGCCGTCACTGTGGATTCCTGTTAGCTTGCACTATGCTATCCAACTCCCCGGTGACAGGAGTGCATTAGCGAGAGGAGGAAAATGGAGGAGACGATGCAGGAACAGAGAGGGAAACGTGCTTTTTTTTTTTCTGCCTCTGCTAGATTTGAAGTATAGACTGATTCTGAAGACTGCAGAGTCAACTGATACGTGAAGCGGTAAACTTCTCAAGCTCTCCCAAATTAGAGTGGTTGCTCGGAGCCAAGTGTATTGATCCACCGATTGCATGTCATGGAATTTTATTTACTTTTTCTTTACTCGTTATTCGGGAGGTCCGGTCAACACTGCAGCAGAATGAAGTTGGACAGAACAACAATAGCAGAAAAACACGACTAATAAACGGAGGAAGACAGGGGAAACAGTCGGTGCTTTGCGTTCATTGATTTCAACCATTCATCCGTTTTATTATGTCTTTCTTGGAATTTGACACATTCATTTGTGTTGACTATTTCTGCTGCCCTGCTTGCAAAAAAAAAGGTTTTTTTCCCATCCTGTCTAGTTGTTTTTTGTGACATGTTGACCTTTAACCTTTTGGCTTTTACCTCCTCCGGGTCTGGACACCTTTTCTTCCCCTGTTTACTGTTTAAGAATACAATCCCTCCATGAGTTTGACCCTCAATTTATTGTGAACTTAAGCAGTTGTCAGGTTTTGCAGTTCATACGCTCCTTTTGCATCTTTTTTTATAAAAGAGTAATTTAACATTGCACCCCTTTGAGATTGTTGAAGTCACGATGGACATTTATCAAAATCGATGCCGCAGAAGCAGAGATATCGTCTTTTTTTTACGCCACGCATTCGTCCTCTTTCTTCATCATTACCCATAATTTAACTCTACTGTTAAGAGTTAGGTTGGAGGGTTGGGTTTGTTATGCTAGTAGCGGCTAATGTAGCCTTGATGCCGCTATTCTCAAGCAGAGATGAGGAGCAGGTTTAACTGGCCCCAACTGACTCAAGTGACATCATTTAAGGCAGTTTTTTCAATTTTCACGCAGCTCCCTCTGAAGATACAAAAGGCTTTTTACAACCTTTTTTTCACATTTGCCAAAGTACTCTCCAACACCTGTAAACAGGCTTTCACGGAGCGCAACTTTAGTCCTTACGAGTCAAAATACTGGGATGATTGCTCTTTACCTCATCAAGCAACCTTGACGGCCTCTAATGTGCGTTAATCTGATGTTTAGCTGCTGCAGAATGTGAGTCCATTTCGCAAAAGCTCAGGCAATTCATCTCGAGGAAGCGTGTGAACAAAGCCGACAGAGGAGATGTTTCATCTAAACTTTGGGACAGGCTTATTAATAAAGACATTGTGTCATGGCCGCAAGACAGGTAGCTCTGGCAGGTCCATAACTCAGGTAGCATGTAACAGGGTGCTGCGGGGCCCACAGGGCCACATCCAGTATGAGCTGACTGTGGGAAAAGACGGATCAGGCAGCATACAGGGGAAATCCATCAGCATGAATAAGTCATTGGGCTTTTTACTGGAGTCAGAGAGTGGATGAGGGATTACACAGTAACATCATGTGAAACAGAGGAATGCTTAGTAAAGCTGGCATTGATATGTAAAGAGAAGACGTTGGAAAAGGAAAGCCGCAAAACAGTGTCAGGAAGGTTGGAAACTGTGTAGGACTGCTGCACTTGCTCAAAAATATTTAATTCATGTGAAAAGGCTGTATGACAATGGTAGCTTCTGTTGCAGCACCACAAAGTACAACCCGACATTAAACATAGTTGTGGTTGGACCTTCGTATGAAATATTCCTGCTCCTGTCATATTTATGAACTGCACCTAAATGTGCAATGTGTAAAAAAAAGCCAGGCCTCCGTTTCAGCGCTGCCATGACTGAAGTGAAAACCAAGTTAAAAAACATTTTAGCTTTCATTTACATTTAATTTTAATTAAAGACTAAATACTTAGAGTAAGCCAATGTGTGTGTTGTTGGGCTTGAACACTCAAATAAGCTCAGAAATGTTATCTCGTAATTTGAACGTACCATCATATATTATGTGCGATATTGAATCTTGCATAATTCATAGTTTGGATATTATTTTGATTTTACTGCAACTGGAGCGTTAAGGTTAAACAGAACTTCGACTCCAGACTTAACGCTGAGGTCTTTGTTCAGCAGCGAGTGAACACGCAGAGCTGTTGTCACATTGAGCTTGTTGAACTACTCATCTGGAGCAGCAATCCTCCTTCCTCTCCTCCCCCTCTGTTGTCTCCTAAACGGGCCAGGAGCATCAATGTGCACTCTGGCTCCTCTCAAGGTCTTGTGATGTGATGTGAGACGATACGGGAGGACCATGTGCACGTTTCGGGGATGTACTTTAATTGTCCTCCGCTGTAAAGTCCTCTTGAGGCAGCACCCTAAATGGTTCAGAAAGCATCCGGCACACAGAGCTGTGTCTTGTTGATTTGTTTTCTCCTTGCTGACGGATTATGATGTGACACTTTGTGCTAAATCAATACTGACACTCCAGTTGGCGCTTTGAGCTATTGGCATGTTTTTAATTGACATTACTTTTTCACGGCGCGGTGATCCGTGACGACGTAGCGGAGCGGTGCGTGCTGTTGTTCTGCTGAGGGGAGCAGAAACAGCATGATTTATTTACTGTACTCTGCTGCACCATATGTTTTACATACAATGACCCCAGGTTTCTTCTCTTTGATCAGGCTCAGAATGGAGCTGGAGCTTTTTTTGGTGCTTACTGTGTCATTTTTAGATACTGTAGTGTAGGTAATATATCTTGTTCTATTTTCCTAGTTCGGTCTCTGCAGATTAAACCTGAAAGCCTGCATCACTCTCACTCTCTCCATTACTTTCTTGCTGATCCATCTTGCCCCCGATTGCCTGGCCTCCTTTTCTCTTCCCATCCTTCTTCACCTTTGCTCCAGTCTCTCCTCCTGCCTTACTCTGCTTTATTGTCTCCTTCTTAACCTTTAACTCCTTCTCCTCTTCAGCCTGTTCCTTGCTTGTTCTCCACCGCCCCGGGGCCTGAATCATTTATTACACAAGTCATTAAGGATGCAATCCTTTGCACTCGCGTAGTTTGAAGTCATATTTGGATTGAGGAATAAAGAGGGCAAACTGTAGCAGGCAGACCAAGGGGAAGTCACGTGTTGCAAGATGGGACGACTGAGGGTAAAATGTCTCATCGCCAGCGGTTGACCTGGTAAACGTTACGGAGCGGTGAGTCTGTGTGTATATGAGAGTGTGTGAGGGGCTGGAGCTGCAGCCGGGGGTGCGATCCTGTAGTCAGCGCCGTCCTTGCTCTAGATTATTCTAGAACTCTACTGAGAGCTTCAATGAAGAACTACTCGGCCTCATCGAATGAGTATTGCCTAGACCCTACATCATTTATTTGGCCCTACAAGAAAAAAAGTTGCGAGAGCCGAAGGTGCTATCAAAGTCCTGTTTGTTATGATCAATGAAAAGAACAAAAATATTTGTGAATTTTTACAGGAGAAATTACTTAAAATAAACAACATTGTCACAAACCGGGCCGAACGGCCATGACAAAAAAGGGAGACGCATTCGATGAGACGGTTGATTAATTATTTATTAAGTTTAAAGTAATGAAAAAGACAAACATAAAGTAACAGTGACATCAGTCATTTCAGCAGTGTACGTGAGTGGGTGCGTGTAAAGTGTACATGCAGTGTGTTGTATAGTGTAGACACAAACCATAACCGAAGCCAAAATGGGCATCTCAGGAAGCAGCCAGCCAGACTGAGGATCCAGAGGGCTTTTATAAAGGGTGCACTGGCACACAGGGCCTGTGTTGTTAATTGCCTCAGGTGTCCCCACTCTGCCTGACGATCCACTGCCACACCTGCAAGGAAAGCAGCCACACAGGCAGACAGGGTCGTCACAACATATTATTAAGATTTTTGCTGACTAATTGTTTCAGCTTTAATATACAGTCAAAAAAAAAAGAATCTCATTTCTAGACCTAGATCAATAATCCACTGGGCTGTTATAAGCTTATTGCAGATATATCGCTGTTGGTGCATATGGAGGCCGATGGGTAACAATAAATTGCAGTTGAGAAATGCCAATAATACATTTAAGCTCCAGAAACAGTGCTGCAAAAACGTTTCTTCACAGAGATGCACTGACAAGTTGATTTCATTGTAAAATGTCATGCTGCTTTATATTCTGTGATTAACTTTTAATAAGAGGTTTTAATCATGCAGGGCTTTTTATATGCTGACTTAATGCAGATACAAGCCCCCGAGTCACAAGCACACACCCACTCACACCACCCCTGTTCCCATCCTCACATGAAGTGCGTCCACAGACAAAATAAACAGTGTGTAGAACATCGGGTCATGCTGACATACGGTCCCGTCAAAATTGGTTTTTAATTTTTGCTGCTGAGTAGGAGGCACATCTGCCGAGCACCGAGATATAATCTCTTAAGTGTGAGCCCGGCAAGATGTGTCACCATGTGGGCAGCGCTCATCCTCCCAAAGAAGGTCTGACGCTCGCACTTTCCGCTTGTCTCCGCGCTGTCATTCCTGAGATTTCAATGGAGGAATTTCTGCATATATATATATATATATATATATACTGTACACCTATATGCTTAACTGTGCAGAGACCTTGTTTACTTTTTATGCATGTGATGTTATTATGCAGCACCACTTCTCTGTCTACTCTGCGAGGAGGATGAGGAGACTTGGATCGTTCAAGTAAAGCTTCTCCTCGGGGAGTGTCTGTTTCGTGAAGACATGTATCGCATTTGCAGCAGGTCTGTCCACAAAAATACTGAGGTCACATATTAGCAATCACGTCAAGCATCTCATACAAACGAGGGCTCCACCGCCGCCGATAATCGAGCTAAAGGTCAGTTTAACACAGTACTTTATTGATTGATATATAGCTCTGATTCCAATAAAAGTGAAGCGATTTGCAAATACACCGCAGGGATAACGTGACCAGATCTTTTAAAGTGGCCTCACTTTTTAATGTGTATTCATTTGACACACGTTTAACAGTCAGGCTGTCTTTGGCAGCACTGTGACGAGGTTGACCATTTAATTGACTTTCACTGAAGTTTAAGTTATGGACATAAATTGAATTACTGGCCTATAGGGCCCGAAGTAAGGCTGAGCAATCATTCAGTGTGATCATTTATCTTCTGTCAATGGACTCATATATGGTGATACAATTATACATATATTGATATCTTGATAAACTATGAGATCGTCTAAATTGATAACAACAAGCGCATACTGACTCGGAAAAAACAAGTATTTAATTCAAACAGGAGTTTACAAAAATAGGCTTAAAATAGGAACTACAAGAAAACATGCTATTCCATGATATGGATTTTGTCCAAATCGCCCAGCCCCAAGTGACTGTTAATATATTTTGTTGGAAGGTCCCAGAGCTCAGTAAAAACTAGGGCTGATCCTGGTCAGAGTCTCTTAATATTGTCATCCAGTGTTACAGCAGCACAGCATGCTGAGGCTACAGTTACAGTGAAGTAAGAGCAGCGGAGTAGCTCTGCTTTCAGAGAATATCTCTTGTCCATCATGTTTCCTTTGATGGTTTCCATTCATGCTTTCTATCAGGTTCTGTAGTGTTTTGCATGCTATCTGCGTAGAGAAGTGTCAGCGTGGATCTGCTGTGTCAAACAGCTTCTTATCGTCTCCGGCGTGAACTAAACACTTCTGCTACGGCGGAGTTTCTGAACCAGCAGCAGCATCTCGGAGTTCTGGCTTGTCTACTAGATGTCGCCCTGGGGCTCTTGCTCCTGTGGTTGAGTGGTTGGGGGCCTTTTAAAGGCCCCTTGTCGCATAACCATTCCATGGTTATGTAAACCATATTTCTTGGAGGCAGACCCGATGTGAAGTTAGAAATACTATTATTGGGTGAGTTGGATTAAATGAGTGGAGCCACAGAATAATTTTAGATTTTATGTTTTTGCTTCCGCCAAAACTCACCGGCTAATATACATAACTGCTTATATCCGGGCTGTATTTTCTCAGTAAGTGGCAAGAGTGCACAGCTTAACTCTGCACTGGGGATTAATTTAACCAGTAGGATTGCTCTGTTTCCCGAAGAAATTCAACCCAGGGTCCACCATCTATCTGAAGAGCCCTTGAGCAGGACAGTTAATCCCCAACCAGCTCCAGTGGTGCTGTTCCGCAGATGTGAATTTATTTCATTATTCATGGTCCTCATGTTTTTCCTTCTTTAACTTTCTGCTCCCTTCCAGATGAGCGCGAGGCGGTTCAGAAGAAGACCTTCACTAAATGGGTCAACTCGATCTTGTCCCGGGTCGGCTGTCGCATCTCTGACCTCTACCTGGACTTGCGGGACGGACGCATGCTCATTAAACTGCTGGAGGTGCTGTCCGGCGAACGACTTGTAAGAAGCTCCCTGGCCAAGTCTTACATTTTTATATTTTTCTCTTTGCACTATCTCTCTCTCTCTCTTGTGGTCACTCTTGCCTTCATAATTTTCCCTTTCCATGTTTTCTTTCTCATTTCTGTCTTTAGCCAAAACCCACTAAAGGCCGAATGCGTATCCACTGTTTGGAGAATGTGGACAAGGCCCTGCAGTTCCTCAAAGAGCAGAGGGTCCACCTGGAGAACATGGGCTCCCACGACATCGTCGACGGAAACCATCGCCTCATCCTCGGCCTCATCTGGACCATCATCCTTCGCTTCCAGGTAAACTAAGACCTCGGCTACGCTGAACGCTCACATTTAGCTTTATTTCCTTATTTTTGCTGATTTGAATCGCTCAAAGCCTGAAGATGTTAAAATGAAAAAGAAGACAATACAACAGGTTGCAGAAAGCATTTTGATCTCTCTCTCTCTATTATGAGTCTGTCACAGGCAAAAGGTTACATTTTGCAATATATATATAATACATAACAATATATATATATATATGCTCCTCATCACAAAAAGATAACACTTTATTGATGCCCAGAGGGGGAACTAACATGTTACTGCAGTAAAAGAAACAGATAAAAAACATACAATACAACAAATTAATGATTATAATTATTATATAAAGCACAAAATTCACGGTTCGGTTCCATACGACACAGTGGTGCCGCGGTCCGGTACGTTAGAAATTCCAGAGAAATTTCCTTGATTTTAAAATATCTTTACTGATTAAAACTAACATCATGAAAGTATACGTTCTTTTTGACTTTGAACAGCGATGGATTCATTTGTGTAACGGAAGCTGCAGCAACTCTTGTTTTGTCTTCAACACATGGAGCTGCAGTTGTGCTTCTGTAGAAGAAGGTTCACACTCTGATCTTTTGCTGTGAGGCCAGAGATCTGCTGCACTGCTCTCGGAGAAGCTGGATTAATGACATGCATAGCAAAGCATCCTATCTGTGGCCCTGATCCAGCAGCTCCAACGCATTCACTATAGTCATGGCATTGTCAGTAGTCACAGCTGCATTAGCTCGCTCCATCTTCCACTACTTCTGTCATCTCTTGGGCCAAATCCTCTCAAGGGGGCGTGTCTGAAGAATGGCTCTTCATCTCCCGTTCAGTGGGGAGGTAATGTGCTGTCAGGTAGCTTCGTGACGTCCTGCCGGCTGTTGTCGTCGGACATTTGATGCTCTATTCGGGCTTTTGTTTTCCTGTGCATAACAGGAATGAGGGTCCGGCTGCAATGGGCTCGTGGCGGAGTAGTGCCACGGGGCTCAATAACATTGCGCATGTTCGTAAAGCAGCTGGTGTGTTCCACTACTACAGAGTAGGGTCTCGTGTCCGCGGCTGTAAATGTGCCCCTCGCCGTGGAGGTTGCTTTACGCTGCTGCGGAGAGTTTTGTAGCGTGTGTGCTACTCTTGGTTTGTTCCTGGTGAGCTAGTTCAGCGCTAACGTGCATCACCGGAGGACAATGTTGTTCTTCCGTGGTGGGAGTGTCGCACAGCACGCTGCCTGTTACGCTGCCGTGTTGAGCGCAGTGGCACAATTTAAGCTGCATTTTATTTTCCAAAATGCAATAGTATTATTGCATGCGTGTGTATTTATATACTGTACATATTTATTTACTTACATTTATATTACGTCTCACAGAAAAATATGTCACCATTGCATTTCTGGTCTGCAAACTCACAATGTTATTTAACATGTGCATCACGATCCTCGTATAACACGAGGAGCTGGTCGCCTGTGCAGCCTGACCACAGTTCAAATATGACTGTAATGTAGTTATTATGATTTGGCTGCACTTACATACATTATATACATTAAATCAGAGTACATTAAACCTGTCTAGTGTACAACCTGCTGTGTTTGATAGACCAGTCTCCGACTAACTGATTGGTCTGATTTGGGTGTGTATGCATGCAGCACAGAAACAGTTTCAAATGGCCTCGAATGAGATCGCTTCAGGTTCCAGAGCCATTATTATCTGCTGTAAGAAGCACATCCAGAACATCAGAACATGTCTGACTGTTTTTTCTATCTTCCTGGAGGGGGCATATATTTATTTTTAATTTGACAGCAGCTCCGTTATTTTTAGACACATTAGTTCAAACAATATGGCCTCCTGCATTATTCAGCCTTTTCAAACAAAAAGAAAAGAAAAAGACAGGAGTTGACTTGGTCTTGTCTGTATCTGTTCAGTCTTTATAAGGCTGGCTAAATTTAGATGTCTCTCAGGGCCCGTCGCTCAGATCACACTGCTCTAATTACTGGCCCACTGTGTGGGAAAATAAGAACTTCAATAATTACCACCTCTCCTTCTATCAACTGGATCTTTGGTTTAGATTTGTGAGAATCCAGTCGGCTAATAACTGATGATTTATCACTTGATAACTTTTGTTGTGCACCAATGAAAACCTCCTCGTAAGCTATAATAAATCATGTATTTCAAAGGGGTATTTGTGCCACTTTGCCTAAATGTTTCCCTGCTGCTGCATCCTATTAGTGAGATGTTACTATCAGTTAAGTTTTTGTTCTCTGCGGAGAATTGTTCTTGTTTGATTGCAAACCTCACAGTCATTAGTTACGCTTCATTATTCATCATCCAGCTGTGCTTGTTGTTTTTAATCAGATCCAGGACATTGTTGTGGAAACGGGCCAGGCGGACCAGAAGGAGACGCGCTCAGCCAAGGACGCTCTTCTTCTGTGGTGTCAGATGAAAACGACAGGGTAAGTGGAATTTGTGAACTTTAGCATCCCCGAGCTGTTGTGAATAACCTTTGGGAATTAGTATGAGAATCAACTTCTGTGCACAGCTGTACAACGTTTAGTTAAAGATATTATTGTGTGTGTGTATGTGTGTGTGTGTGTGTGTGTGTGTGTGTGTGTGTGTGTGTGTGTGTGTGTGTGTGTGTGTGTGTGTGTGTGTGTGTGTGTGTGTGTCTACCTGCACCACTCTGTGCTTGTATTTGTTTTAGTGTTCTGGGTTCTTGTTTAAATGATTAATTAGTTATGTAAATAATATCTGAGCATCTTGAAAAGTGTTTTATGAATAACATTGGCTACTATTCTTATTATTCACTTTTAAATGGTTGAAAATGATTTGCAATAAGCAGTCACAATCACATTTTATGATACTGTTTAATTTATAAAGATGGTGAAGCAGTCTTGATATGAAGATTCAATGTAATCAAATAGGTCCACCCAAAACCACAGTTTAGATGTTTTTCCCTTTTTCTTCAAGAAATAGTTTGGTGTTTTTGGAAATACAATTACTGTTTTTTTTTTTTTTACAAATAGTTAGATGAGAAAATCAATGCGAAGGTACTGCTAGGCGACAGTTAGCTTAGCTTAGCATAAAGACTAGAAACAAGGGTAAACAGACTGTCCAAAGGTAACACAATCCACCTCCCAGCACTTCTAAAACTCAATAATTAGCATAATATTTGTGTCATTTGTATAAAAAGTTAAAAACAAATGTTTTACGAGAGCTTCTGTGCTGTTGGGCTGATTTTCTTACCCCGGACAGATGCTAGCTGTTTCCCCCTCTTTCTAGACTTTATGCTGACCTGAGCTAACCGGCTGCAGCTGTAGATTCTTATTTACCATACAGACATGAGAGTGATATTGATCTTCACATCTAAGTCTCTGCAAGAAAGCAAATCAGATGTTAAACTATTCTTTAAGCTTGTAGGTCGTCGTGATTTGCTCGCATCCAGTTGGAATCTGTCACATTTCAGAATCCATGTCTCTAAAATTTGTGAACTTTTGAAGAAATCACAAAATTCCACTAAATGTCTGAGTCTGCTCGGGCCTGAAGCTGCAGAAATAAGCTTGTCGCACATGTTGAGAAGCAGAACAGATCCCAGACATTGATTTAAAACAGGAGCTCTTCCCAGCAATGTCCCGTATGTTCAGTCAATGACGTCCCCTGCCTGTTGTTTTGCAGATATCCCAATGTCAACATCAGAAATTTCACCACCAGCTGGAAAGACGGCATGGCCTTCAACGCTCTCATACACAAACACCGGTAAGAAGAGATGAATGGCCAAATCCACTCTCAGCAGCTCTGCCATGTAAACACTCATGAAACCCGTCTGCTTAGTGTCTCTCCTCCTCATTCTGCTTCATCTCTTTCACTGTCTCATTTTCCTCTTTTGCTCTCTTGCTCCATCTTTCTCTCTCAGGCCAGATCTGGTGGAATATAACAGTCTGAAGAGGTCAAACCCGTCCCACAACCTCCAGAGCGCCTTCAACGTAGCCGAGCAGCAGCTCGGCGTGACCAAGCTGCTGGACCCCGAAGGCGAGTGACCGCCGGAGGCTGTGCCTTCATGTGGAACTAAATGTTTATGAGCTTTAAGCCTGGTGGAAAAAAAAAGACCTCAGGACCAGATATGGTCTCTGGCTTGGCTGTGACTGACTTGTCTGCCGTTTTGTTTTGTAGATGTGTTCACAGAGAACCCAGATGAGAAGTCTATCATCACGTACGTCGTGGCATTTTACCACTACTTCTCCAAGATGAAGCAGCTCGCCGTCGAGGGCAAGAGAGTGGGAAAGGTAAGATGGAAAGATGACGCACACTTGTGACGGATTTGTTGACATAAAGTTGTTCCCGCTTCTCAGATTGTCTCTGACCTCCTCCTTCAGGTTCTGGATCACGCCATCGAGACAGAGACGACGATTGATAAGTATGAGACGCTGTCGTCAGACCTGCTGACGTGGATCGAGCAGACCATCGTCGTGCTGAAGAACCGGAAACTTGCCAACTCGCTGACTGGAGTTCAGCAGCAGCTTCAGGCCTTCAACACCTACCGCACGGTAGAGAAGCCGCCCAAGTGAGTCGAGCCGAGACACCTTCCCATTACGTTGCACTCTGTTCTGTTTCTGTTCTCTTCTCTTTGTCCAGTGCTTTTTAATCTCCAAGAAAAAAAAGAAAACACAACTCACCGTTACAATATTAAGAGAATTTCATAAAATATCAGAGTTACATTAACAAACAAAAAGAAACACAGAAAGCCTCCACAAAAAACAACACGCCTTCTAAGCAAGTGGATTAGAGTTGTCTGAGAAATCTAGAAAGAACCCCAAACGTAATAACTTTTTCATTTTATATTCAGTACAATCCATACGTCTAATGCATTTTGACTTTTGAATTTTTACTGTTTTTAAACCGATGTATTTCATTTATTTTGTCATCTATAGACCAACATACAAACAGGAAACAAATGTTAGACCCATTGCTAATAAATAAATAAATAAATAAATAAATAAATAAATAAATAAATAAATAAATAAATAAATAAATATAATTAGACATTAGATAGAAGTGGAACAATTATTTTATTTTATTTATTATTTTAATAAATTGTACAGTTATAAAAATGATGATTAGAATAGACATACATTGATAAATATGTTTTTGAAAAAAATAATAAAAGGGACAATCAGCAAACACATGAGTCTTCAAATTAAGGTGGATGTGGTTTAAATCTCGGTGTGGGCGTCATGCAGGGATTGTACAAGAAGAGAGCTCTTCCTCATATGTAAAAACAAAACATGTACACCTCATTTGTACCTTTTTGTATGACTTGTGTTTTTGTTTTTTTTCAGGTTCCAAGAGAAGGGAAACCTTGAGGTGCTGCTTTTCACCATCCAGAGTCGTATGAGGGCCAACAAACAGAGGGTCTACACGCCTAAAGAGGGAGCCCTGGTGGCAGATATCAACAGGGTGAGAAGGATGTTTTTTCCCCTTATCGATTCATCCTCAGTATATTGTCTTGATTCATCATTTGGTCGATAAAATGTCAGAAAATAACAAAAAATAGCCAACCACAATTTATATAATCCCAATGAAATGTCTACAAATAGCTTGTTTTGTCCAACCAACAGTCCAAACCCCAAAGGTGTTCAGTTTATTATCATGTAAAATGAAGAAAATCAACAAAAAATTCCCCAGAACAAAACAATCAGTTATTAAAAAATAATTGATTACTTGACTAATCACTTCAGCTGTTTTAATGTTTGGATTTTCGCATGAAGTCTCTTTTGACCAGCATGAAAACATTTGTGGTTTAAAGCTCAGGCATACAGCTCGATTAAATGGACAAAATCCGTTCATTTAGCAGCCCAAAGTCCCGAGGCAACAATTCAATCCCAAATGAATTGAATTATACGAGTAATATAATAATGCAGTTCAGAAACTGTAAAATAAAAGCCATCTCTTCCAGAAAATAATGGCCTGACAGCACCACAGGCACAAAGACATGAAGCACAGGACGGATGAGGATCTCTCTCCCTCTGATAAGGCTCAAAATTAGATTCGTCACGCAAATATATTCAACATTTTCGATATCCAGTTTTTAAGATTTGCTGTTGCTTTGAATCATTTTCAATGTAATACCAGTTCAGGAGCTGACCTCTTACGTCTTTATGGATGGGATCAAGCAAAGAACTTCATGACTGGGGAATAGGAAGGAATCACATTAATATTACCCCCCCCCCCGCCAACTAGCAAAAAACAACAAACATCATCTGTGTGCAGGCCTGGGAGCGTCTGGAGACGGCGGAGCACGAGCGGGAGCGAGTCCTGAGAGACGAGCTGATCAGACAGGAGAAGCTGGAGCAGATGGCGAGAAGATTCGACAGGAAGGCTGCCATGAGGGAGACCTGGCTCCAGGAGAACCAGAGGCTGGTGGCTCAGGTAACACATCCACCACAAGACCGTGGATATTATATGATGCTGTTAGCTGACATTTGTTCTGAGGTGTCTCTTGACAAAACCTTGACCTCAATTAGGCTTTAACCAAGTTAAATGAAGTTAAAACCTGATTATTGGTGATGAGAGAAACAGCTGAGACAGGTTGCCAGACAAAAACAGAGAGATGACACCAACTGAAGCCAAAAAAGTTAGTTAGAGAAAAGTAGATATTTAGCAAAAAGATGGAAGTTAAAATCATCACAATAATTATTCAAGTATTGACTTTACTGTGGAGTCTAGAAGCTCTATGTAACTGTTTTTCAATGATTTGTTTATTGTTTGTCTCGTGGACTTGCAGGAGGATTCACATTCATGATGCACATTCATGATGCGTCCTGCCAAAGGTTTCACTCTGTTATGCAGGTGGCGGTAATAAGCCAAGATATGCGCCAGCAGAGGCGGTAAAAAGGGTAGAAGAAGACTGCGAGCTATAGTAAACATGAATGTAAACAATGCCAGATTTGAAATACTTAACGATCAGCTTTGCAAATGTTTTGTGAATACGGAAACACACTCGGCACATTTAATGGAGCTTAAAAATACATGAATGTTGGTGAGATCCACTGAATGCAAACATAACGTTTGTTTGTTTAGAAGAAAAGTCCACAAGGCACCTTCTAGTAGAAGCAGCAGTGTAAAAAAAACTAGTAAAAGATACTCCGATTCTACTTTGATAAGTACAATCAAGGTATTTGCAAAATCTACCTCCAGCTTAAAGTTTTAGAAGGTTTCTTGTCTAATGAACGGCTCCCCTCTCCTTCTCCTCAGGATAACTTTGGTTACGACCTGCCAGCAGTGGAGGCAGCGAAGAAGAAGCACAATGCCATTGAGACGGACATCGCTGCGTATGAGGAACGCGTTCAGGTCCTGGTGGACATCTCAAAGGAGCTGGAGTCAGAGCGATACCATGACGCCAAACGCATCGACGTGCGGAAAGATAACATCCTGCGCCTGTGGGACTACCTGCAGGAGCTGCTGAAGGCTCGCAGGGCGCGTCTGGACAAGAACCTGACTCTGCAGAGGATCTTCCAGGAGATGCTGTACATCATCAGCTGGATGGATGACATGAAGGTACAGCACAAGATGCATTATTCATCAACTACAACATTTATTTTCGAGACACTGAACTGATCAGATTGCTCTTTCCTCCTTTTCGTCAGGCTCGACTTATGTCCCCTGACTTTGGGAAACACTTGTTGGAAGTTGAAGATTTGTTACAGAAACACGCTCTGTTAGAGAACGACATCGCTCTGCAGGCGGAGAGAGTGCAGGGCGCCAGTGCTGCTGCTCTCAGGTTCGCCAACGGAGAAAGTGAGTGCAGTGGCTCGTCGTGCACCTTGCTCCTGGTCTTGTTGGAGATGAGGACACTAAATGGATTGCAGGCCATGGACTTTGGTGTTGAACCTCATGAGTGTTTGAGCACCTACCAAAATGTGTCTGTTGCACCAAGTACAACTGTGCAAAAATACTGAAATACCTTCATTTTCTCCCCAGGCTACAAGCCATGTGATCCTCAGGTGATCCGGGACAGGGTGCAGCACCTGGACTTGTGCTACCAGGACCTTTGTGCCCTGGCGGCCCAGCGACGAACCCGCTTGGAACAGTCTCGGCTCTTCTGGAACTTCCTGTGGGAGCAGGCGGAGCTGGAGAGCTGGATTAGAGAGAAGGAGAACATTTTCTCCTCCCTGGATTATGGCAAGGACCTGACGAGCGTGCTGGTGCTCCAGAGCAAACACAGCGCCTTCGAGGACGAGCTCGGGGCCCGCCGCGCCAACCTTGACCAGGTCTTGGCCGAAGGAGATAAGATGATCCGGGCCAAGCACTTTGGCTCCCCGAAGGTTCAAGAAAGCATGGACGACATCAGGAGGCAATGGCAGCAGCTGGAGGAGCTGGCTGCGTTTCGGAAACAGAACCTCCGGGATACCCAGAGGTTCTTCCAGTTTCAGGGAGACGCTGATGAACTCAAGTCCTGGCTGCTGGACGCCAAGAGGCAGATGAGCAGCGACGACACGGGCCACGACGAGTACACCACCCAGCGGCTAATGAAAAAGCACAAGCACCTGAAGAACGAAGCAATGAAGAACGGAGCCACCATAGATGCTCTGTCCAAACAGGCCAATGCGCTGCCAGAGGAGCTACAAAACACCCCTGATATCCAGAGACGTCTGACGGACATCAGGGACCTGTACATGGAGCTCATGTCGCTGGCTGACCTGAGACAGAATAAGCTAGATGATGCTATGGCCCTGTACACCATCTTCAGTGAGACGGACGCCTGTGAGCTCTGGATGGGTCAGAAGGAGACGTGGTTGGTGGGTTTAGAGGTGCCTGAGAAGCTGGAGGATCTGGAAGTAGTACAGAATAGGTACACAGAACAAATTATGTCACTATGCAAAAAAAATATTGTTTTACCTGTCTAGATTTAATATTGTAATTCCTAAAAATCTGGAAACGATAGTTCCGCCAGAATGTTCCAAAAGCCCCAAAAAAAGCATTTTTTTCCCTCCAGGTTTTGTGTTCTTGTGTTAATGTGTCATCTACCTGTTACTTATTTTTAACGAGCAACGTTTCTTGTTTTCAGGTTGAGCATTCTAGCTCAAGATATGGCAAATGTCCAGTCGAGAGTTGACGAGGTCAATAAAGCCGTGAAACAGCTTGAGGACAGCAGACACCCTCGCACGAAAGAGGTCAAAGAATGTCAGACGCGGCTGAATAAGAGGTGCTTTACATATATTTTCTATTCATTATAAGTATCAAAAATACAATACAATTTCTAATTAATCAGTTACATCTGAAATAAATATTTAAAATGATTCATATTTTTTCACATGTTTTCTGTTTGCCCCTGTGGCATATCAAACTACAACTTAGGAAATTGTTAGGAAATAACAAATCTGTAAAATAGTATAAAAAGTGTTGGCTCTTGGCAAGATATAAAACATAAACTAAGATTACATTAAAGTGGTGCAAACATTCAAAACATAATTCTCCTTCAGGTGGGAGGCCTTCAAGGCCATGGTGGAGGACAAGAAGAGGAAAGTGGATTCTGCCGTTAGTCTGAACAACTACGGGCTGGAGTGTGACGAGACAGAGTCCTGGATCAAAGACAAGACGCGGGTGATCGAGTCCACACAGGACTTGGGCAATGACCTGGCAGCCGTCATGACCATCCAGAGGAAACTGTTTGGCATGGAGAGAGATTTGGCCGCCATCGACAACAAGCTTACCTTCCTGAGGAATGAGGCCGATCAGCTGGCTAAGGACCACCCGGAGAACGCGGATGACATCTTGGCCCGCGGAGGGGAGCTGGACGCGGCCTGGGACGCGCTAAAGAAGACCCTGAAAGACAGAGAGGACTCTTTAGGCGAGGTCAGCAAATTACAGACCTTCCTCCAAGACATGGATGACTTCCAGTCCTGGCTTTTCAAGACCCAGAAGGCTGTGGCGTCGGAGGAGATGCCCGCCTCTCTGCCGGAGGCCGAGGAGCAGCTCAGCCTTCATGACGCAGTGCGTGAAGACATAAACAACCACGAGGAGGACTTTCACTGTGTAAGGGACACCGGTGCCCAGGTCACCCAGGGTCAGGAGGATGATCCTCAGTACCAGCAGCTGGAGCAGAGGCTGAAGGGGCTGGACCGTGGTTGGGTAGAACTGCAGAAGATGTGGGACAGCAGCAAGAACTTCCTGGACCAGGGTCTGGGCTTCCAGCAGTTCATGAGGGATGGCAAAGCTGTCGAGGCCATCCTCAACAACCAGGTACTGTAGACTACGTAAATTAGGATTATGGCTTGTGTCCAAATTGTGTCCTTAAGTGGAACAGTCCATAGAGTTAGTGTTCGCTTGTTAATGATGGGGCGAGTGATGCTACAGGTATTTCAAACATGTGGTACGGAGGAATGCAGCATGGTCAGTTACCACGACGCTGGTTGAGTGTCTCAAGTTTGTCCTTTTCTTTCTTTTGCTTTGTTCGCAGGAGTACACCTTGGCCCACATAGACAAGCCCGACAACTTGGCCGGGGCAGAGAAAGCTTCGAAGAAGCACGAGGACTTTTTGAGCACCATGGAGGCCAACGAGGACAAGATTGACGGCACTCTGCAGGGCGGACAGCGGCTAGTGGACGGCAACAACCTGTACTCTGGGAAAGTGCAGGACAAAATGGCCTCAGTCCGAGACAGGTCAGTCCTTATGGTTTTTGGTCAATGTGATTATATTTAGGTTTTGTCAAAAGCGTTATTGAACAAGTAGAAAATGACGATGGTATTGTAGCACTTCTGGGAAACTTTGACATGATTTCATCCGCATTTGACGTTGATCATGAACAGATTTTGACTTCGAGGGGTCTTTGTTGTCTGTTTCTTTCTTTTCCCACAATCGCAGTCATTTTTCGAACTGGTTCTTGTCAGAGAAAATGTGAATTTATATATAACAAAAAGTTCTAAAATTACACTTACAATCAGTGATCTTATTATCAGAAAACATCTTCGCAATAAGACACAACTTACTGCTACTTACAGCGAAGAATAAGACAACATCTCCAGTAAACAATTGACTTGTGGAATTAACTGCTGTCTAATATATTTATAATATTTAAATATGGATTAATGTCGGAAAATGGCTCCTACTTTGTTTCTGTACTGCAGTCCTCTAAAATCGAACCGTAATCAACCGTTAGAGACTTTCGCTGTCACATAATCCAAAATGTAACTTCTAGCAGTTTGATAAATACCGTACAAGCCCTGATCTGATGTAGACAAATAGAAATATTCTTCTTTATAGTTTAAACCAGCTCAGCAGTGGAACAGCTTTCTTATCACTGTATCATTATTGACAGCAAGAAGCAGTAGAGAGAGCATGGGAGCTTGTCCCATTAACTCCCACAGTTCAGCTCGGTAGACGGGCGCCCCCGATAATGGATATTGATCTTTGAGTGAGAGCTATTCTTCACGGTGTCGCAGAGAAACCGATGATGTTTTGGGTTACTGTGTCAGGTATTTGTCTGTGTGGCGGAGGAGCTCATAATGATCCCCCCCCCCCCCCTCGTTCATCCTGTTATGTCACAGAGACAGACGTTGAATTAAAACGTGGAGGAAGATGAGTTGTATTTTTTTTAATGTATTTTCTTGTGTTCGATCTTCAGGCAAAACAAAAATAAGAGAAGGGCCCAGGAGGTGTCAGAAAAGCTCAGAGACAACCGCGACCTGCAGCACTTCCTGCAAAACACTCAGGATGTGAGTTCACCATTAGTTTACTGTTCACGTAATCACTGGATTAGTACATTCATTATTAACTTAATTACTCCTTCACTGAGACTTGACACTACAGTGTTGGTTATTGTTGTAAATTTGCAGAACACGCTCTGTGTTGTTTATAATAACACAGTGGTACTTGTCGAGACATTTAATTGACTCAATTTATATCTCCCCTATTTGGGATCGGGGTCCCATTTGGCTAATTGGTAAACGCTCTGTTTTGAAAAGATAAAGAAGTAAATCCTGCTCAAAGAAAGTCACCTCTGCACAAATTAGAAATGCTGACGTCTCCATGACTTTCCCAAGTTTTTGAACCGTGCGTGCTTTGAATCTTCGTTGTTGATTTGAATCTTTTTTTCTTCTTCTTTCTACTAATCTCTGCTACTCACTCTTCCTCTCCGTGCTTCAGCTGACCGTGTGGATCAACGAGAAGATGCTGACAGCTCAGGACACGTCGTACGATGAGGCCAGGAACCTCCACAGCAAGTGGCTGAAACATCAGGCCTTCATGGCTGAGCTGGCCTCCAACAAGGACTGGCTGAACAAAGTAGACGAGGTTGGTAATGCTAAGCTTCTCCAAAGTGAAGATTCAAAGCTGTTCTTTGCCATGCAATGATAGGAAACTGGTTGGTTGGTTGCGATCATCCTGGGCTGTGCATTTTTCACTAATATTTGACATTTTGTAAAAGATAAATGGCAGATTAATTGATAATGAAAATGATTCTTGGATGCGGTCATGATGTTGGTATAAAACTACCTTTCTGACATAATTTTGGCATATAATAAGAGATATATGACACAGAATAACAAAATATAATTTCCTAAATGTCATTGTTCCTTTAAAAGTTCTTGTATTGATGAAGCATTGAGTATTGATGAAGTTGTAATGTAAAACCAAAAGATGATTTGCTTAGTTGACTCAAATGATGCAGTTGTAAATCTTATTAACATTTTCTTCACCCACCATGATATTTTCTGCCCAGAGGAGTATTTTGGAAACATCATCATCTTCTCTGTGCATGTTTTTGTGGCTGCAGGAGGGTCAGGAGCTCATGGAGTCCAAGCCTGAGTTTGAGCCCATCGTGAAGGAGCGTCTGGCCAAAGTCCACCAGCTGTGGGACAAGCTGGAGTCCACAACCCAGGAGAAAGCCCGGCTGCTGTTTGATGCCAACCGCTCTGAGCTGTTTGACCAGAGCCTGACCGATATGAAGAAGTGGCTCGGTGGGCTGCAGCAGCAGCTACAGAGTGGCGACAAGGACGTCAAAGACCTGACTAAAGCCAACATCCTGCTCAAGAAGCATCAGGTCTGTCTCTTCAGCACAACAAAAACAGATATGTTTGCTTGTTGTGTCTGCAATGCACTTTTTAAATCACATGTAGTTGAATCTCCCCATGGGAGTGAATACATTCAAGTTTTATCTTTAGCTTTTGTGCTTTCTTTGGATTCATTTTGGAGTGAGTGAGCACCTGTGACAGATCAGCATTTGTGTTTACTGTAAAATCTAAACATGAAAAAAGCATTATAAATGATATCACAGTCTGTGCTGCATTGGTAAAAGTTTCATGAAATCATAAGGTGAAAACAGTGGCTAAGCTCAGTTTCACACATAAACGGCAACACGAACTAACATGTGGTTCGTTTACCCTCCACCACATCCTGATTAGGCTCTTGAAAGGCTGTTCATCTTTTTTTCTGTAATCGTATCTCCCCGCGCCAGATGACAGAGAACCAGGTCCGTGACCGGGCGCGGGAGCTGGAGGAGCTCCAGGAGGCCTTGAGGAAGCACAGCGGAGGCAGGGAGGACCAGGCGGAGCTCGAGGCCGAGCAGCAGGCCCTGCAGAGGGACTTCCAGCAGCTCCTCACACCACTGGCCCAGCGCAAGGGCAAGCTGGAGGCCGTCAAGGCTGTCCATCAGTTCTACAGAGACCTGGCCGATGAGCTTGTAAGCATATGGGTCCGATTTCAGAGCAAAATTGAAGTGTTGAAAGTCTGTGCTCTCACAAAATGATTCACAGCACACAATTTGAATAAAGGATGTTACATTTGAAAGGAGCAGGATTAATGTTGGCTTTTGAGCGACAGCAAGAGAAAAGCTTTTGGGAAATATTGAAACCTCAATTTCAGAGGGTATTTTTTCCTGCAAAAATGATAACTTCTTCAGTTGGAAATGAAGTTTTCAATTATAGTCTATATGCACTTGGTATGCAAGACAGTAAGGCCATCAGCTCTCTCCATGAAATTGACTCTGCAGGTGAATCTGGGTAAAAAGCTTTAATCCCTTATTGGTTTCTCTGCTTAAATCCACTTAGAAACAGCTTAAAGAAGGATTTTTGTTGTTTGAGAAAAATTGTATGAAATTCAGTTTAAGAAAGGCAGTCTGAACATTTGTTTTTGATATTCTGTGTGCATCTGAGATCTGTAAATCTGTTTCTCAACATAAAGCAGTCCCGACCTTTTTCTCTTTTCATTCAGTCATAATCCTCTTCTTCTTCTCCTCCTCCTCCTCCTCCTCCTCCTCCTCCTCCTCCTCCTCCTCTCTCCCTCAGCTCTGGATTGAGGAGAGGACGCCCCTGGCAATGTCACAAGAGCACGGCCACAATCTTCAAACTGTGCAAATGCTGCTGAAGAAGAACCAGGTGAGGCGTTTGTCTGCAGGAAAAAGGGTTGTGGGTTGCTTTGCTATAAATTGCTACCTGTACATTCTTAATTTATTACATTATTTTCTTGATCAATTGTTAGGGTCTATAAAATGTCAGAAAATAGTGAGAAATGCCCCTCTCAATGTCCTAGAGCTTGCTGTGACTTCTTTAAATTGCTGATTTTGTCCCACCAGCAGTTAAAGCCAAAAGAGATTCAGTTTACAACTAGAAAATGCATTTCCTGCTGAAAATGCGTTGGAATGCTGAAAGCTGAAATTAATTGTGAAAAAATTGCTGAAAATTAAGAAATGGGAGACTATCTGTCTGAAAAATGTTGAAGCCCGAAAGCATTTAAACTGCACTGCTGAAAAACCTTCTAGTTGAAATGTCTAACTATGGTGTCTGTAGCTGAAAGTATGAGGAAGAAGAAGGCTTTGAAAGTTGAAGTATAACAGGATTTGAAGATTTTCTCCATAGAGATCCCATTCAAAAGGAAATTGCAAAAAGCTTCATTCAAAAAGTTTAAAGATTACAAATATGAAAAGTCAAAGCACCCCTCTCCTGAAAGAGCTGAACATTTTGATATATTGAACAATTTCTGTAGCTTAAACAAATTTCAGAAGTAGTGATATTTGTAGTAATAGTAGTAGAAGTTGTAGTTGAAGTAGAAGTATTATTAGTAGTAGAAGTATTAGTAGCATTAGAATAAGTAGTAGTAGTAGCAGTAGTGATATTTGTAATAGTAGTAGTAGAAGTCGTAGTTGTAGTAGAAGTATCATTAGTAGAAGAAGTATTAGTATTCAGAAGAAGTAGTAGCCTAGTATCAGTAGTAGTAGTAATAGCTGTAGTAGTGGTCGTAGTATTTAATATAACAGTAGTAGTAGTAGTAGTAGTAGTAGTAAAAGTAATGGCAGTATTTGAAGTAGCAGTAGTAGTAGTACTAGTAGCAGTCGTACTAATAGCTGTAGTAGTATTAGTACTGGTAGTAGCATGAAAAGCAGTAGTAGTAGCAGTTGTCGTATAAGTAATAGTAGTAGTGGTAGTAATAGCAGTAGTGGTAGTAATAATATTGATGGTAGCAGTAGTAGTAATAGTAGCAACAGCAAAAGTTATAGTAGAAGTAGCAGTAGTAGTAATACTATATTAGCAGCAGCAGCAGTAGTAGTAAGAGCATTCATTTTTTTAACAAAAAAGCCTAATTTTGAGCTTGTTTAAATACAGTTAATCCATGGGGCTTTTATTTTGAAAGGGTGGGGCTGGGTGGGGGAGGGAGGGAGAGCGGGGACATAATCATAATGTTTGACACACATAAACAGAGGTTACTAAATTACAGGCTTCATCACAAGCAGTTCAGTTAGAATTCACTCTCTGGGGCTTTTATTTTGAAATGGGGTGTGGGGGAGAAGGGGAGAGGAGACAGAATCATAATGTTAGATAAACACAAACCGGTTATTAAATGACAGGCTCATCACAAGCATTTCAGTTAGGATTCATTCTGTGGGGCTTTTATTTTAAAATGGCGTGTGTGTGTGGGGGGGGGGGTGGAGGAGGGGGGAAAGACCTCTAAAGATCACTAAGACCTGAATGACTGTATGAGAGAGACACACACACACAGAGAGAGAGACACACACAGAGAGAGAGGGAGAGGAGTGTATGTGCGCGTGTGTCTGTGAGTCTGTGTGTTTATAAACATCACTAATTGGCTCAATCGCGAACACCTGTGTGCCTGAAGCCATTTGAAAATATTCTCCATAGAGATCCCATTGAAAATAAAAAGCTTAATAATTCAAAAAGTTTAAAGGTTAGAAATATGAAAAGTCAGCAGACCTCTGGTGAAAGAGCTGGACATTTTAATAGTTGAACGGTTTCTGTAGCTTAAAAAATGAAGGACAAGAAGAGGTGCGACGGAAGAAATAGAAGTTGAATAAAGATTCGAAGAACAATTGCATTCCAACAATGATGTTGGTGTATTGTAATATAAATACAGTGTGTCTTTGTGGCATTTCTATTCCTTCGTGCTCTTGTGCATGAACATACTGTCTGGACACCTGTGCTCCTCCATGTGCTGTGTGTGGGATGTCTTGCACAAACTACTTTTTTAGTTACTTTGGAAAAAAAGTTACTTTTTTAGTAACTTTTTTTCCAAAGTAACTAAAAAAGTAACTTTTTTTCCAAAGTAACTAAAAAAGTAACTTTTTTTCCAAAGTAACTAAAAAAGTAACTTTTTTTCCAAAGTAACTAAAAAAGTAACTTTTTTTCCAAAGTAACTAAAAAAGTTTAACTTTAAAATGAGTTTTTTCGACATGCTACACAATGAGTTTTTTCGACATGCTATACTATGACTTTAAAATTAGTTTTTTCGACATGCGACACTGACTTATTTCGACATGCTATACGATGACTTTTCGACATGCTATACTATGACTTTTTCGACATGCTTTACCATGACTTTTTCATGACTTTTTTCGACATGCTATACCATGACTTTTTTCGACATGCTATACCATGACTTTTTTCGACATGCTATACTATGACTTTTTTATGACTTTTTTCGACATGCTACACAATCACTTTTTTCGACATGCTATACCATGACTTTTTTCGACATGCTATACCATGACTTTTTTCGACATGCTATACCATGACTTTTTTCGACATGCTATACCATGACTTTTTTCGACATGCTATACTTTTCGACATGCTATTCTGACTTTTTTTGACATGCTATACTATGACTTTAAAATTAGTTTTTTCGACATGCTATACGATGACTTTTTTCGACATGCTATACTATGACTTTAAAATGAGTTTTTTCGACATGCTATACTATGACTTTAAAATGAGTTTTTTCGACATGCTATACCATGACTTTTTTCGACATGCATTACGATGACTTTTTCCGACATGCTATACTATGACTTTTTTCGACATGCTATACCATGACTTTTTTTGACATGCTATACTATGACTTTTTTCGACATGCTATACTCTGACTTTTTTCGACATGCTATACTATGACTTTTTTCGACATGCTATACCATGACTTTTTTTGACATGCTATACCATGACTTTTTTCGACATGCTATACTTTTCGACATGCTATACTATGACTTTTTTTCGACATGCTTTACTATGACTTTAAAATTTGTTTTTTCGACATGCTATACTATGACTTTTTTCGACATGCTATACTGTGACTTTAAAATTTGTTTTTTCGACATGCTACACAATTACTTTTTCGACATGCTATACTATGATTTTTAACATGCTATACTTTCACTTTTTAGGTATTTTTTCGACATGACTAAAAAACAAGTGTCGACATGCTACACTGACTTTTTTTCGACATGCTATACTATGACTTTTTTATGACTTTTTTCGACATGCTACACAATCACTTTTTTCGACATGCTATACCATGACTTTTTTCGACATGCTATACTATGACTTTTTTCGACATGCTATACTTTTCGACATGCTATTCTGACTTTAAAATTTGTTTTTTCGACATGCTATACTATGACTTTTTTCGACATGCTATACTATGACTTTAAAATTACTTTTTTCGACATGCTATACTATGACTTTTTCGACATGCTATACTATGACTTATTTCGACATGCTATACTATGACTTTAAAATGACTTTTTTCGACATGCTATACTATGACTTTAAAATGACTTTTTTCGACATGCTATACTATGACTTATTTCGACATGCTATACTATGACTTTAAAATGACTTTTTTCGACATGCTATACTATGACTTTTTTCGACATGCTATACTATGACTTTTTTCGACATGCTTTACTATGACTTTTTAATGACTTTTTTCGACATGCTATACTATGACTTTTTTCGACATGCTATACCATGACTTTTTTCGACATGCTATACCATGAATTTTTTCGACATGCTATTCTGACTTTTTTCGACATGCTATACTATGACTTTAAAATTAGTTTTTTCGACATGCTATACTATGACTTTTTAATGACTTTTTTCGACATGCTATACTATGACTTATTTCGACATGCTATACTATGACTTTAAAATGACTTTTTTCGACATGCTATACTATGACTTTTATTGACATGCTATACTATGACTTTTTTCGACATGCTTTACTGTGACTTTTTAATGACTTTTTTCGACATGCTATACTATGACTTTTATCGACATGCTACACTATGACTTTTTTCGACATGCTATACCATGACTTTTTTCGACATGCTATACTATGACTTTAAAATTAGTTTTTTCGACATGCTATACGATGACTTTTTTCGACATGCTATACTATGACTTTAAAATTAGTTTTTTCGACATGCTATACTATGACTTTTTAATGACTTTTTTCGACATGCTATACTATGACTTATTTCGACATGCTATACTATGACTTTAAAATGACTTTTTTCGACATGCTATACTATGACTTTTATTGACATGCTATACTATGACTTTTTTCGACATGCTTTACTGTGACTTTTTAATGACTTTTTTCGACATGCTATACTATGACTTTTATCGACATGCTACACTATGACTTTTTTCGACATGCTATACCATGACTTTTTTCGACATGCTATACTATGACTTTAAAATTAGTTTTTTCGACATGCTATACGATGACTTTTTTCGACATGCTATACTATGACTTTAAAATGAGTTTTTTCGACATGCTATACTATGACTTTAAAATGAGTTTTTTCGACATGCTATACCATGACTTTTTTCGACATGCATTACGATGACTTTTTCCGACATGCTATACCATGACTTTTTTTGACATGCTATACTATGACTTTTTTCGACATGCTATACTCTGACTTTTTTCGACATGCTATACTATGACTTTTTTCGACATGCTATACCATGACTTTTTTTGACATGCTATACCATGACTTTTTTCGACATGCTATACTTTTCGACATGCTATACTATGACTTTTTTTCGACATGCTTTACTATGACTTTAAAATTTGTTTTTTCGACATGCTATACTATGACTTTTTTCGACATGCTATACTGTGACTTTAAAATTTGTTTTTTCGACATGCTACACAATTACTTTTTCGACATGCTATACTATGATTTTTAACATGCTATACTTTCACTTTTTAGGTATTTTTTCGACATGACTAAAAAACAAGTGTCGACATGCTACACTGACTTTTTTTCGACATGCTATACTATGACTTTTTTATGACTTTTTTCGACATGCTACACAATCACTTTTTTCGACATGCTATACCATGACTTTTTTCGACATGCTATACTATGACTTTTTTCGACATGCTATACTTTTCGACATGCTATTCTGACTTTAAAATTTGTTTTTTCGACATGCTATACTATGACTTTAAAATTACTTTTTTCGACATGCTATACTATGACTTTTTCGACATGCTATACTATGACTTATTTCGACATGCTATACTATGACTTTAAAATGACTTTTTTCGACATGCTATACTATGACTTTAAAATGACTTTTTTCGACATGCTATACTATGACTTATTTCGACATGCTATACTATGACTTTAAAATGACTTTTTTCGACATGCTATACTATGACTTTTTTCGACATGCTATACTATGACTTTTTTCGACATGCTTTACTATGACTTTTTAATGACTTTTTTCGACATGCTATACTATGACTTTTTTCGACATGCTATACCATGACTTTTTTCGACATGCTATACCATGAATTTTTTCGACATGCTATTCTGACTTTTTTCGACATGCTATACTATGACTTTAAAATTAGTTTTTTCGACATGCTATACTATGACTTTTTAATGACTTTTTTCGACATGCTATACTATGACTTATTTCGACATGCTATACTATGACTTTAAAATGACTTTTTTCGACATGCTATACTATGACTTTTATTGACATGCTATACTATGACTTTTTTCGACATGCTTTACTGTGACTTTTTAATGACTTTTTTCGACATGCTATACTATGACTTTTATCGACATGCTACACTATGACTTTTTTCGACATGCTATACCATGACTTTTTTCGACATGCTATACTATGACTTTAAAATTAGTTTTTTCGACATGCTATACGATGACTTTTTTCGACATGCTATACTATGACTTTAAAATGAGTTTTTTCGTCATGCTATACTATGACTTTAAAATGAGTTTTTTCGACATGCTATACCATGACTTTTTTCGACATGCATTACGATGACTTTTTCCGACATGCTATACCATGACTTTTTTTGACATGCTATACTATGACTTTTTTCGACATGCTATACTCTGACTTTTTTCGACATGCTATACTATGACTTTTTTCGACATGCTATACCATGACTTTTTTTGACATGCTATACCATGACTTTTTTCGACATGCTATACTTTTCGACATGCTATACTATGACTTTTTTTCGACATGCTTTACTATGACTTTAAAATTTGTTTTTTCGACATGCTATACTATGACTTTTTTCGACATGCTATACTGTGACTTTAAAATTTGTTTTTTCGACATGCTACACAATTACTTTTTCGACATGCTATACTATGATTTTTAACATGCTATACTTTCACTTTTTAGGTATTTTTTCGACATGACTAAAAAACAAGTGTCGACATGCTACACTGACTTTTTTTCGACATGCTATACTATGACTTTTTTATGACTTTTTTCGACATGCTACACAATCACTTTTTTCGACATGCTATACCATGACTTTTTTCGACATGCTATACTATGACTTTTTTCGACATGCTATACTTTTCGACATGCTATTCTGACTTTAAAATTTGTTTTTTCGACATGCTATACTATGACTTTTTTCGACATGCTATACTATGACTTTAAAATTACTTTTTTCGACATGCTATACTATGACTTTTTCGACATGCTATACTATGACTTATTTCGACATGCTATACTATGACTTTAAAATGACTTTTTTCGACATGCTATACTATGACTTTAAAATGACTTTTTTCGACATGCTATACTATGACTTATTTCGACATGCTATACTATGACTTTAAAATGACTTTTTTCGACATGCTATACTATGACTTTTTTCGACATGCTATACTATGACTTTTTTCGACATGCTTTACTATGACTTTTTAATGACTTTTTTCGACATGCTATACTATGACTTTTTTCGACATGCTATACCATGACTTTTTTCGACATGCTATACCATGAATTTTTTCGACATGCTATTCTGACTTTTTTCGACATGCTATACTATGACTTTAAAATTAGTTTTTTCGACATGCTATACTATGACTTTAAAATGAGTTTTTTCGACATGCTATACTATGACTTTAAAATGAGTTTTTTCGACATGCTATACCATGACTTTTTTCGACATGCATTACGATGACTTTTTCCGACATGCTATACCATGACTTTTTTTGACATGCTATACTATGACTTTTTTCGACATGCTATACTCTGACTTTTTTCGACATGCTATACTATGACTTTTTTCGACATGCTATACCATGACTTTTTTTGACATGCTATACCATGACTTTTTTCGACATGCTATACTTTTCGACATGCTATACTATGACTTTTTTTCGACATGCTTTACTATGACTTTAAAATTTGTTTTTTCGACATGCTATACTATGACTTTTTTCGACATGCTATACTGTGACTTTAAAATTTGTTTTTTCGACATGCTACACAATTACTTTTTCGACATGCTATACTATGATTTTTAACATGCTATACTTTCACTTTTTAGGTATTTTTTCGACATGACTAAAAAACAAGTGTCGACATGCTACACTGACTTTTTTTCGACATGCTATACTATGACTTTTTTATGACTTTTTTCGACATGCTACACAATCACTTTTTTCGACATGCTATACCATGACTTTTTTCGACATGCTATACTATGACTTTTTTCGACATGCTATACTTTTCGACATGCTATTCTGACTTTAAAATTTGTTTTTTCGACATGCTATACTATGACTTTTTTCGACATGCTATACTATGACTTTAAAATTACTTTTTTCGACATGCTATACTATGACTTTTTCGACATGCTATACTATGACTTATTTCGACATGCTATACTATGACTTTAAAATGACTTTTTTCGACATGCTATACTATGACTTTTTTCGACATGCTATACTATGACTTTTTTCGACATGCTTTACTATGACTTTTTAATGACTTTTTTCGACATGCTATACTATGACTTTTTTCGACATGCTATACCATGACTTTTTTCGACATGCTATACCATGAATTTTTTCGACATGCTATTCTGACTTTTTTCGACATGCTATACTATGACTTTAAAATTAGTTTTTTCGACATGCTATACTATGACTTTTTAATGACTTTTTTCGACATGCTATACTATGACTTATTTCGACATGCTATACTATGACTTTAAAATGACTTTTTTCGACATGCTATACTATGACTTTTATTGACATGCTATACTATGACTTTTTTCGACATGCTTTACTGTGACTTTTTAATGACTTTTTTCGACATGCTATACTATGACTTTTATCGACATGCTACACTATGACTTTTTTCGACATGCTATACCATGACTTTTTTCGACATGCTATACTATGACTTTAAAATTAGTTTTTTCGACATGCTATACGATGACTTTTTTCGACATGCTATACTATGACTTTAAAATGAGTTTTTTCGTCATGCTATACTATGACTTTAAAATGAGTTTTTTCGACATGCTATACCATGACTTTTTTCGACATGCATTACGATGACTTTTTCCGACATGCTATACCATGACTTTTTTTGACATGCTATACTATGACTTTTTTCGACATGCTATACTCTGACTTTTTTCGACATGCTATACTATGACTTTTTTCGACATGCTATACCATGACTTTTTTTGACATGCTATACCATGACTTTTTTCGACATGCTATACTTTTCGACATGCTATACTATGACTTTTTTTCGACATGCTTTACTATGACTTTAAAATTTGTTTTTTCGACATGCTATACTATGACTTTTTTCGACATGCTATACTGTGACTTTAAAATTTGTTTTTTCGACATGCTACACAATTACTTTTTCGACATGCTATACTATGATTTTTAACATGCTATACTTTCACTTTTTAGGTATTTTTTCGACATGACTAAAAAACAAGTGTCGACATGCTACACTGACTTTTTTTCGACATGCTATACTATGACTTTTTTATGACTTTTTTCGACATGCTACACAATCACTTTTTTCGACATGCTATACCATGACTTTTTTCGACATGCTATACTATGACTTTTTTCGACATGCTATACTTTTCGACATGCTATTCTGACTTTAAAATTTGTTTTTTCGACATGCTATACTATGACTTTTTTCGACATGCTATACTATGACTTTAAAATTACTTTTTTCGACATGCTATACTATGACTTTTTCGACATGCTATACTATGACTTATTTCGACATGCTATACTATGACTTTAAAATGACTTTTTTCGACATGCTATACTATGACTTTAAAATGACTTTTTTCGACATGCTATACTATGACTTATTTCGACATGCTATACTATGACTTTAAAATGACTTTTTTCGACATGCTATACTATGACTTTTTTCGACATGCTATACTATGACTTTTTTCGACATGCTTTACTATGACTTTTTAATGACTTTTTTCGACATGCTATACTATGACTTTTTTCGACATGCTATACCATGACTTTTTTCGACATGCTATACCATGAATTTTTTCGACATGCTATTCTGACTTTTTTCGACATGCTATACTATGACTTTAAAATTAGTTTTTTCGACATGCTATACTATGACTTTTTAATGACTTTTTTCGACATGCTATACTATGACTTATTTCGACATGCTATACTATGACTTTAAAATGACTTTTTTCGACATGCTATACTATGACTTTTATTGATATGCTATACTATGACTTTTTTCGACATGCTTTACTGTGACTTTTTAATGACTTTTTTCGACATGCTATACTATGACTTTTATCGACATGCTACACTGTGACTTTTTTCGACATGCTATACCATGACTTTTTTCGACATGCTATACTATGACTTTTTTCGACATGCTATACTATGACTTTTATCGACATGCTATACCATGACTTTTTTCGACATGCTATACCATGAATTTTTTCGACATGCTATTCTGACTTTTTTCAACATGCTATACTATGACTTTTTTCGACATGCTATACCATGACTTTTTTCGACATGCTATACCATGACTTTTTTCGACATGCTATACTTTTCGACATGCTATTCTATGACTTTTTTTCGACATGCTATACTATGACTTTTTTCGACATGCTATACTATGACTTTAAAATTTGTTTTTTGGACATGCTATACTATGACTTTTTTCGACATGCTATACTTTTCGACATGCTATTCTATGACTTTTTTCAACATGCTATACTATGACTTTAAAATTAGTTTTTTCGACATGCTATACTATGACTTTTTTCGACATGCTATACTATGACTTTAAAATGAGTTTTTTCGACATGCTATACTATGACTTTAAAATGACTTTTTTCGACATGCTATACTATGACTTTAAAATGACTTTTTTCGACATGCTATACTATGACTTTTTTTGACATGCTATACCATGACTTTTTTCGACATGCTATACTTTTCGACATGCTATACTATGACTTTTTTTCGACATGCTATACCATGACTTTTTTCGACATGCTTTACTATGACTTTAAAATTAGTTTTTTCGACATGCTATACCATGACTTTTTTCGACATGCTATACTATGACTTTAAAATTTGTTTTTTCGACATGCTATACCATGACTTTCTTCGACATGCTATACTTTTCGACATGCTATACTATGACTTTTTTCGACATGCTATACTATGACTTTTTTCGACATGCTATACTATGACTTTTTTCGACATGCTATACTATGACATTTTTCAACATGCTATACTATGACTTTTTTCGACATGCTTTACTTTGACTTTTTAATGACTTATTTCGACATGCTATACTATGACTTTAAAATGACTTTTTTCGACATGCTATACTATGACTTTTATTGACATGCTATACCATGACTTTTTTCAACATGCTATTCTATGACTTTTCGACATGCTATACTATGACTTTTTTCGACATGCTACACTGACTTTTTTCTCTTGCTATACTATGACTTTTTTCGACATGCTACACAATTACTTTTTCGACATGCTATACCATGACTTTTTTCGACATGCTATACCATGAATTTTTTCGACATGCTATTCTGACTTTTTTCAACATGCCATACTATGACTTTTTTCGACATGCTATACCATGACTTTTTTCGACATGCTATACCATGACTTTTTTCGACATGCTATACTATGACTTTAAAATTAGTTTTTTGGACATGCTATACTATGACTTTTTTCGACATGCTATACTTTTCGACATGCTATTCTATGACTTTTTTTCGACATGCTATTCTATGACTTTTTTCGACATGCTATACCATGACTTTTTTCAACATGCTATACTATGACTTTAAAATTAGTTTTTTCGACATGCTATACTATGACTTTAAAATTAGTTTTTTCGACATGCTATACTATGACTTTTTTCGACATGCTATACTATGACTTTAAAATGAGTTTTTTCGACATGCTATACTATGACTTTAAAATGACTTTTTTCGACATGCTATACCATGACTTTTTTCGACATGCTATACTATGACTTTAAAATGACTTTTTTCGACATGCTATACTATGACTTTTTTTGACATGCTATACCATGACTTTTTTCGACATGCTATACTTTTCGACATGCTATACTATGACTTTTTTTCCACATGCTATACTATGACTTTTTTCGACATGCTTTACTATGACTTTAAAATTAGTTTTTTCGACATGCTATACCATGACTTTTTTCGACATGCTATACTATGACTTTAAAATTTGTTTTTTCGACATGCTATACCATGACTTTTTTCGACATGCTATACTTTTCGACATGCTATACTATGACTTTTTTCGACATGCTATACTATGACTTTTTTCAACATGCTATACTATGACTTTTTTCGACATGCTATACTATGACTTTTTTCGACATGCTATACTATGACATTTTTCAACATGCTATACTATGACTTTTTTCGACATGCTTTACTTTGACTTTTTAATGACTTATTTCGACATGCTATACTATGACTTTAAAATGACTTTTTTCGACATGCTATACCATGACTTTTTTCAACATGCTATTCTATGACTTTTCGACATGCTATACTATGACTTTTTTCGACATGCTATACTGACTTTTTTCTCTTGCTATACTATGACTTTTTTCGACATGCTACACAATTACTTTTTCGACATGCTATACTATGATTTTCAACATGCTATACTTTGACTTTTTTTGACATGCTATACCATGACTTTTTTCGACATGCTTTACTATGACTTTAAAATTTGTTATTTCGACATGCTATACCATGACTTTTTTCGACATGCTATACTATGACTTTAAAATGACTTTTTTCGACATGCTATACTATGACTTTTATTGACATGCTATACTATGACTTTTTTCGACATGCTTTACTGTGACTTTTTAATGACTTTTTTCGACATGCTATACTATGACTTTTATCGACATGCTACACTATGACTTTTTTCGACATGCTATACCATGACTTTTTTCGACATGCTATACTATGACTTTTTTCGACATGCTATACTATGACTTTTATCGACATGCTATACCATGACTTTTTTCGACATGCTATACCATGAATTCTTTCGACATGCTATTCTGACTTTTTTCAACATGCTATACTATGACTTTTTTCGACATGCTATACCATGACTTTTTTCGACATGCTATACCATGACGTTTTTCGACATGCTATACTTTTCGACATGCTATTCTATGACTTTTTTTCGACATGCTATACTATGACTTTTTTCGACATGCTATACTATGACTTTAAAATTTGTTTTTTGGACATGCTATACTATGACTTTTTTCGACATGCTATACTTTTCGACATGCTATTCTATGACTTTTTTTCGACATGCTATTCTATGACTTTTTTCGACATGCTATACCATGACTTTTTTCAACATGCTATACTATGACTTTAAAATTAGTTTTTTCGACATGCTATACTATGACTTTTTTCGACATGCTATACTATGACTTTAAAATGAGTTTTTTCGACATGCTATACTATGACTTTAAAATGACTTTTTTCGACATGCTATACCATGACTTTTTTCGACATGCTATACTATGACTTTAAAATGACTTTTTTCGACATGCTATACTATGACTTTTTTTGACATGCTATACCATGACTTTTTTCGACATGCTATACTTTTCGACATGCTATACTATGACTTTTTTCGACATGCTTTACTATGACTTTAAAATTAGTTTTTTCGACATGCTATACCATGACTTTTTTCGACATGCTATACTATGACTTTAAAATTTGTTTTTTCGACATGCTATACCATGACTTTTTTCGACATGCTATACTTTTCGACATGCTATACTTTGACTTTTTTCGACATGCTATACTATGACTTTTTTCGACATGCTATACTATGACTTTTTTCGACATGCTATACTATGACTTTTTTCGACATGCTATACTATGACATTTTTCAACATGCTATACTATGACTTTTTTCGACATGCTTTACTTTGACTTTTTAATGACTTATTTCGACATGCTATACTATGACTTTAAAATGACTTTTTTCGACATGCTATACTATGACTTTTATCGACATGCTATACCATGACTTTTTTCAACATGCTATTCTATGACTTTTCGACATGCTATACTATGACTTTTTTCGACATGCTATACTGACTTTTTTCGACATGCTATTCTATGACTTTTCGACATGCTATACTATGACTTTTTTCGACATGCTATACTGACTTTTTTCTCTTGCTATACTATGACTTTTTTCGACATGCTACACAATTACTTTTTCGACATGCTATACTATGATTTTCAACATGCTATACTTTGACTTTTTTTGACATGCTATACCATGACTTTTTTCGACATGCTTTACTGTGACTTTAAAATTTGTTATTTCGACATGCTATACCATGACTTTTTTCGACATGCTATACTATGACTTTAAAATTAGTTTTTTCGACATGCTATACGAGGACTTTTTTCGACATGCTTTACTATGACTTTTTAATGACTTTTTTCGACATGCTATACTATGACTTTTTTCGACATGCTATACTATGACTTTTTTCGACATGCTTTACTATGACTTTTTAATGATTTTTTTCGACATACTATACTATGACTTTTTTCGACATGCTATACTATGACTTTTTTCGACATGCTATACCATGACTTTTTTCGACATGCTTTACTATGACTTTTTAATGACTTTTTTCGACATGCTATACTATGACATTTTTCAACATGCTATACTATGACTTTTTTCGACATGCTTTACTCTGACTTTTTAATGACTTTTTTCGACATGCTATACTATGACTTATTTCGACATGCTATACTATGACTTTAAAATGACTTTTTTCGACATGCTATACTATGACTTTTTTTGACATGCTATACCATGACTTTTTTCGACATGCTATACTTTTCGACATGCTATACTATGACTTTTTTTCGACATGCTATACTATGACTTTTTTCGACATGCTTTACTATGACTTTAAAATTTGTTTTTTCGACATGCTATACCATGACTTTTTTCGACATGCTATACTATGACTTTAAAATTAGTTTTTTCGACATGCTATACGAGGACTTTTTTCGACATGCTTTACTATGACTTTTTAATGACTTTTTTCGACATGCTATACTATGACTTTTTTCGACATGCTATACTATGACTTTTTCCGACATGCTTTACTATGACTTTTTAATGACTTTTTTCGACATGCTATACTATGACTTTTTTCGACATGCTTTACTATGACTTTTTAATGACTTTTTCGACATGCTATACTATGACATTTTTCAACATGCTATACTATGACTTTTTTCGACATGCTATACCATGACTTTTTTCGACATGCTATACTATGACTTTTTTCGACATGCTATACTTTGACTTTTTTTGACATGCTATACCATGACTTTTTTCGACATGCTATACTTTTCGACATGCTATACTGTGACTTTTTTTCGACATGCTTTACTATGACTTTAAAATTTGTTTTTTCGACATGCTATACCATGACTTTTTTCGACATGCTATACTATGACTTTAAAATTTGTTTTTTCGACATGCTATACGAGGACTTTTTTCGACATGCTTTACTATGACTTTTTAATGACTTTTTTCGACATGCTATACTATGACTTTTTAATGACTTTTTTCGACATGCTATACTATGGCTTTTTTCGACATGCTATACTATGACTTTTTTCGACATGCTATACCATGACTTTTATCGACATGCTATACCATGACTTTTTTCGACATGCTATTCTGTGACTTTTCGACATGCTATACCATGACTTTTTTCGACATGCTATACTTTTCGACATGCTATACTATGACTTTTTTTCGACATGCTTTACTATGACTTTAAAATTTGTTTTTTCGACATGCTATACCATGACTTTTTTCGACATGCTATACTATGACTTTAAAATTAGTTTTTTCGACATGCTATACGAGGACTTTTTTCGACATGCTTTACTATGACTTTTTAATGACTTTTTTCGACATGCTATACTATGGCTTTTTTCGACATGCTATACTATGACTTTTTTCGACATGCTATACCATGACTTTTATCGACATGCTATACCATGACTTTTTTCGACATGCTATTCTGTGACTTTTCGACATGCTATACTTTGACTTTTTTCGACATGCTATGCTGACTTTTTTCGACATGCTATTCTATGACTTTTCGACATGCTATACTATGACTTTTTTCGACATGCTATACTATGACTTTTTTCGACATGCTACACAATTACTTTTTCGACATGCTATACTATGATTTTCAACATGCTATACTTTGACTTTTTAGGTATTTTTTCTACATGACTAAAAAACAAGTGTCGACATGCTACACTATGACTTTTTTCGACATGCTATACTATGACTTTAAAATTTGTTTTTTCGACATGCTATACTATGACTTTTTTCGACATGCTATACTATGACTTTTTAATGACTTTTTTCGACATGCTATACTATGACTTATTTCGACATGCTATACTATGACTTTAAAATGACTTTTTTCGACATGCTATACTATGACTTTTTTCGACATGCTATACTATGACTTTTATCGACATGCTATACTATGACTTTTTTCGACATGCTTTACTGTGACTTTTTGATGACTTTTTTCGACATGCTATACTATGACTTTTTTCGACATGCTTTACTGTGACTTTTTAATGACTTTTTTCGACATGCTATACTATGACTTTTTTCGACATGCTATACTATGACTTTTTTCGACATGCTATACTATGACTTTTTTCGACATGCTGTACTATGACTTTTTTCGACATGCTATACTATGACTTTTATCGACATGCTATACTATGACTTTTTTCGACATGCTTTACTATGACTTTTTTCGACATGCTATACTATGACTTTTTTCGACATGCTATACTTTGACTTTTTAGGTATTTTTTCTACATGACTAAAAAACAAGTGTCGACATGCTACACTATGACTTTTTTCGACATGCTATACTATGACTTTTTTCGACATGCTTTACTATGACTTTTTTCGACATGCTATACTCTGACTTTTTTCGACATGCTATACTTTGACTTTTTAGGTATTTTTTCTACATGACTAAAAAACAAGTGTCGACATGCTACACTATGACTTTATAATGACTTTTTTGACATGCTTGTTGTAAAAGCAAAGAAAACAACATATCCTCGAATATACTGAGTTTGTTTGTTTTTGTTTCTTTAAATATCACAAAAGTATGCATGATTGATGTGTGAACGTCTTTAATAAAAGCATGAGCAGAGCCTATTGAACACCATCATTTGATCATCATCTCTACCCCGATGCTTTGCACTCACTGTCTCCTTTTCTGTACTTCAGACGTTGCAGAGGGAGATCGAGGGCCACCAGCCTCGCGTTGACGAGGTGCTAGAGCGAGGAAGGAGGATGGCGGCGGCCGCCAGCGCAGAGGGCAGACCGGAGGCCGAGCGAATCACGGACCAGCTGAGGGAGCTGGAGGAGGCGTGGGCCCGGCTGCAGGACGAGCTGGCCAAGCGCCGGGAGAGGCTGAGCGGCTCCAGCTCGGCCCAGCATTACTACAACGACGCGGATGAGGCCGAAGCCTGGATAGGGGAGCAGGAGCTTTACATGATCGCGGATGAAAAGGCCAAGGTGAGGAGCAGAGGAACTGCTGTGCGTTACAGACAAGGAAGCAGGCTGATTAATCAGGGATGAAGCCGCAGATGTCTGAAAACAGATCTTATTATCTCAATCAAAAACAATCATGTTTTGCAAATAACAAATGGCACTGAATGCATTAACATGATTACACAGTTAGGGTTTTCTTCAATTAAGTTGACATGCTTTTTATAAGTAGCACCCTCTATTGAGAAGTTATTTGGAGTATTTTCTTTTGCTTTAATGTGCAGTCTCCCCTTCTCACATGATTGAATTGCTGTTTTTCTTCTGCCTCCTCCTTCACTCCGCCTCCTCCACCTCGTCTTCCTTCTCTCCAGGACGAGCAGAGCGCCATGCTGGTGCTGAAGCACCACATGATTCTTAAGCAAGCCGTGGATGACTATGCTGACTCCATTCAGAGGCTGGCTGACCGTGCCCAAAAAATGTTTGCCGAAGACCATCCTGATGGGTTTGTGATTGGATAATTTGCTGCAAACACAGAAAAGAATTACATCTCACGAACTTAATTTACTCATGTTGTCTCAGTCATTTGTGGTTTAGGGCGATAAAGAGAGACAAGCATGTAAAGTGTGATAATTTCTGTTTCCTAATCACACACCTCATCTAGAGTAAACCCAAATCCAATCTCTTTGTTATTTTCTCATTTTCTCCATCCTCCCTGCGTCTCATTTCCTTCCGTCTTCGCACTTTTCTTTGTGTGCAGTGAGGAAATCATCAGGCGACAGGGCCAGGTGGAGAAGCAGTACGCGGGGCTGAAGGAGCTGGCGGAGGACCGCAGGAAGAAGCTGGACCACACCTACCACCACTTCCTGCTGAGCCGAGAGGTGGAGTACCTGGAACACTGGATCGCAGAGAGAGACATGGTGGCCTCCTCTCAGGAGATGGGCCAGGACCTGGACCACGTCACGGTATTATTCACACAAAAAAAAAAAACATGCAAACACATGCGATCACATGAGACACTGGCCACAAAATTGAATTCTCCGAGACTCCGAGAATTGTGCCTTAACTTATTCAGGTAAGAAAGTTCACCCAAATCCCCCCAAAAATACAAATATTGTCACTATTGTTACCCGTTATTTAATTTTTTATTAAACATATCAGTCTTGTCTCTTCAGCTTCTGAGGGACAAGTTCCGAGAGTTTGCGCGGGAGACGGGGATGGTGGGTCAGGAGCGAGTGGACCTGGTCAACGAGACGATAGACGAGCTGATCGAAGCCGGCCACCCCGAGGCAGCCACCATGGCAGAGTGGAAAGACACCATCAATGAGAGCTGGGCTGACCTGCTGGAGCTCATCGACACTCGCGCTCAGCTCCTCACTACTTCTTACGAGCTGCTCAAGTAAGAAAAACAGTATCGACGCACCAGACCGCGAGCCGAAAGACGGCCGGTTGTCTGGATTGATGCCGTTAAGATCTCACGTGTAATCCTGTCACGTAACGTGTCCAAACAAGGGAGAATGATGTTGATATCTGGAGGAACTAACGGCATCAAACCAGAAAACATCTGGTTACAATAGCGCTGTCAATTTTAACATTACTTTACATTGTAAGTAGGATTGTACATGTGATGGTAATACACACAGCGCCTAAGAGACTGAGAGGTTGAACCCTTTTCTTTAAGGTACTTTGACGATGGGAAGGAGCTCGTCGCTCAGATCCACGAGAAGCAGAACGAGCTGCCCGATGATGTGGGAGAGGACTTCAGCAAAGCAGAGTCCTTCCACAGAATGCACGCCGCCTTTGAGCGAGACATCAGCGCTCTCGGCAAACAGGTACAACACAGGGGATCCGCCCTTTCATATACGGCGGGAACACAGCAGGCAGCGGCCCAGAGGCAAACTTTGATGCTTCATTTCTAGAGGGAGGAGAGAGTGCTGCAATATTTGGGCAACTGTGAACAGTTTTCTCAAAGGGTAGGGAGCAATTAACGGTGGTCCTGTGGGGGGAGTTTTAAATTAGTTTCAGCCTCTTAATCCCATTGCTTTGGGATGAAAAACCTATTGATACATTTAAAAGAAATGAATAATAATGGTAAAGCACTTTAAAAGGTACTCAAAGGCACTTTACATGGTTAGAACAGAAACAGTAAAAGCAATAACAAAACAAACAAAGAATGTAAATGAGATTATAACAGTAAAAGATTATAACCGTTAAAAAAGTTAATATTATTTCATTTTATTCTTGTTAACAAACAGTACCCACTGTTTGTGCTCTGCTGTTTCCGTCAGCTCGATCCTTTAAATATCTTTGATTAACACTTGTGTAGTTTGCATATTGGACCCCTTCAGCAGATCAAGGTAGAAACAGCCTTCTAGTATCAAACTCGGCACATACCTCCCTCTGCACAGTGGAGGTCAAACATCCATGTAGAGTAACACGATGCAAAACACAGTTTTGAATGGAGGTAGACTTTAGTTTTTATAAATGACTTTAATGATTTGACTCTTGATTCTCCTCCCACAAGGTTCAACAGTTCCAGGAGACGGCTTCACGGCTTCACGCCCAATACGCAGGGGGACAAGCGGACGCCATCCAGGTGAAAGAGCGAGAGGTGGTGGAAGCCTGGAAGGGCCTGCTTGACGCCTGCGACGGCCGCAGGGCGCAACTGGTGGACACGGCGGAGAAGTTCCGCTTTTTCACAACTGTGCGAGACCTGATGGCCTGGATGGAGAGCATCATCCAGCAGATAGAGACGCAGGAAAAGCCCAGGTGAGCACAACTCGGACAAGGACTTCGCCGTTTAATTAGATATCCGTTCAGTCAATTTCAGCTCCAAATCAACATTGATTTCTGCCATTTACAAAGGCGGTTTTCTCTTCTTCAGTATATTATCTCTTTATGAAACTGTCTATCTTACCAGTAGAATGTATAAAGTGCAACTACACTATTTATTTGTCTAAAGGACACTGTCCTGGTCATTACTGTTGCAGTTCCAGTCCCTACCAACAGAGGTAAGCTTCACACATTGCCTGTCATCCCTTTATAGCCTTCCCTTCTCTGCATTAGGGATGTCTCATCCGTGGAGCTCCTGCAGAAGTACCACCAGGGGATCCGCTCAGAGATCGAGGCCAGGGGAGCAAATTTCAATGACTGCGTAGACCTCGGCAAGGCCCTGCTGACACGCAAGCACCGAGACTCTGCTGAGGTAAGGCTTCAGCAGCAGAGACAGCTTCTTTTCATCCTCAGCTGGGCCTCAAATTGCTGCTTTCATTAGATTTAATTACTTTTCTGGGAGCGATTGTTCTTGTCTGGCACAATGGAACCAATTGGATTGCCACGAAAGAAAAAAATCCACTCATCTTTCACTCATCGGGGAGACTATAAGCAAACACTAATTAGAAATGGAAAAGCCAAAAGAATTTAAATGAGCAATTGACCCCGGCCTGAATTTAATGTGCGGTTAATTGCTCCACAATACAAATTCTTAGAGGATAATAACCAGTCTTGGGGCCGAGTTGTTTAATAATGCTGGTATGTAACTGCGACTGTATAACTGCTTGTGTCAGATCAAAGAGAAGCTGGTACAGCTGATGAAGAAAAGGAAGGAGATGATGTTCAAGTGGGACGACAGCTGGGACTGGCTCAGACTCTGTGAGTAAAACCACACTAACCTCCGGCCTAAAGGCAAAACCTCTACATGTATTATTCCTTTAACAAATCTATGCTAAACTGCTAAATGACGCTCATAAATTTACCGACCTTTGCACATGAAAGAGCAGCATGGCTTTTGACTCCAATAAGCACCTTTTGTTGCAGTCTGAGACAAGAACAAAGTCTATTATCGTGTTTTCTCAAACATTGGGTGATTCCTTCAACTAAACTTTTAAATTTTATTTTCAAGTTTAACATGTCTCTCAGTTTTATGAACAATTATATTTTGCCTGTACAGATTTAAGTCTAGAGAAAATGCTGCTTTTTACGAGATGGACAACCACCCAGCATAAGTATTCCTGAAGAAAAAAGGTTCTAGTCGTGATGACCCACTGTCTTTGTTGCTTCCAAGTTCTGGAGGTGTGTCAGTTTTCCCGGGACGCCTCGGTGGCGGAGGCCTGGCTGATCGCTCAGGAGCCCTACGTGTCCAGTAGAGACCTGGGCCGCACGGTGGACGAGGTCGAGAAACTCCTCAAGAGGCACGAGGCCTTTGAGAAATCCACCGCCACTTGGGAGGAGCGCTTCTCTGCACTGGAGCGCCTCACTACGGTTTGGACAAAAAATATATATACGTTATGGTCGAATGAGAAAAAAAATCTTACCTGCAGGCTTCCGCCACAACTCGCAGCAATGTGTCAGTTATTGATTGCAGTTTTACTGTGTTGCAGCTGGAGCTGTTGGAGCTGAGGAATCAGCAGCAGGAGATGGAGCAGTTCCTTAAAGAGCAACGCTCAGATAAGGACAGCAGGTACACACACACTCCCACATACCCATTATGTACATCAGGGTTTCTCAAAGTTTTGATCACTGAGTGCCAATGAATGGAGCCATATATGATTGAGGGCCACACAGGAAAGGCGCACACAAAAAAAAAAAAAAAAACTCTTCCATCTAATTTTTCAACATACTAAACTTTGACTTTTTCTGACTTTCTTATGTTTGTCTTTTTTCAACATACTATACTATGACATCCTTCACATTCTATACTATGGCTTTTTATCAATTTTTGCGACATATATACGACGACAATTTTTGACTGACTATACTGTGACATTTTTTGACATGCTATATTGCCGAATATAACTTTTTGGGACATAGTATACTATGACTTTTTCATCACATTTTTCGACATACTATACTATGACTGTTTTGGACATACTTGTCTTTTTTTGACATGCTTTATGATGACTTCTTTCAACCTTATCCTTTAAACTTGCTTCCAAGCACACAGTCTCCCTCTCTACAATGAACAGTGTTCTTCACCCGCTGCTCTTAAGTGTCTCATGCAGACCCCATGCTGTCCTCTTTCCTCCAGGAGAGAAGACACAGGTTTTGTAGAAGAATCTTCGCAGCTCTGCACTACTGAGGGACCGACACTGGTAAGTAACTCTGTTTATTAAGCATGCTGAAGGTTAAAAAGAAAATCAACCTCTCGATGCCGTTTTCTTACTAACTCCTGCATTTAAAAGAGCTCCTTTACTTCCTCAAAAACAAACTATATTTGACTCTGTTGAGAACCCCTTGAAGCGCTTCTAAAGATAGTCATGGATTTAAACATCAGCGGTACACTCTGCTCTCCAATCCAATCCAACGTGCAGGTTGATTCATCAATGATCGACTGTCTCATTCTATTTCTGTCTCTCTTCCAGTCTGGTTCTGGAGCAGTCGAGGCCAGCTCAGGTGTGCTGGAGGAGACAGCCGGTGACTCCACAGTGGCCGAGATGAGAGAGAGTGGTTCTCTGGAGCTGGAGCCCTCTGCGTCAGCGGTGGCCCCGAAAGAACCAGAGAGGGCTGCCACCATGCCCACCGAGACCCTCGGAGCCCAGACTGTGCTGCAGGAGGGCATGCTTGGGCGCAAACATGATGTGGAAGGTTCAGGAAAGAAGGCTTCAAATAGGTAGATCATCCATCACTGACCGGTCCAGACATCCAGAAAAATCTATGAGCACACTTGAAAACTTTGTGTTTAAGACGCTGACGCTTACACACACACACACACACACACACACACACACACACACACACACACACACACACACACACACACACACACACACACACACACACACACACACACACAGTGTTGTACCGTCCATTTTTAGATGGCAGGTGTGGGAAGAAACAAAAAGGTAAAACAGGAAGTAAAGGAAAATAAAAGATTTTTGCACGAGCTACGTGTTCACCAGCTTTAAGTCTTAAAGATAACTCACAATATAGCAGCACAAACGTCAGTTATATTTAACATACGCTCAACTGTACACTAGAGAACTTGAAGTAAAAGACATTTTTAATACACGCACAGTTCAACAAGGAGCTAATGAAAAACTTATACATACATATATGTATATACTGTACATCCACAGCTGGCAAAGTGAAAAAAGTTTTTTTTTAAACTCCTTCACTTCACAAAGTGTAGATCATGAATGTGCTGCCTTCTTTTTTAGCCACCTGATTTTAAGATGATTATGTATCTGTGTTTTAATATAAAAATTCCAGTAAATGTGTTGATGCCCAAGCTACCCAAAAAGTTTAGTTTAACCCGACTGCTGTCTTACAGGCTCTGGCTGGGTTCAGCTATTAACAGTTGTTACAGAGTAGTGAGCTCATTACTAATCCAACTCATTACTAATTAACTCAATTCAGTCTTAATGGAGTGGTTGTTGTTGTTGTGGCTCTCTTAATTGGAATTAAATTAAATACATTTTTTTCATTATCGCCGGAAATTAGCCTCCTGAAGCGATCAATATGAAAGCCCCTCGTTTCTTACCCGTCCTCTTCCTCTCAGGTCCTGGAACAACTTGTACTGTGTGCTGAAGCCCGGTCAGCTGTCGGCTTACAAGGACGCCAAGAGCTTTGGCCACGCGGTGACGTATCACGGCGAGGACCCTTTGTCCCTCAGTAACGCCGCCTGGGAGATCCTCACCAACTACAAGAAAAAGAGGCACGTCTCCAAACTACGGTGAGAATTCTGATCCACCTTCAGGGCTTTCACAGTTGTCTCGCTAATTAAAGGAATAGTTCAACATTTCGGGAAATATGCTTATTCACTTTCGTGCCAAGAATAAGATGAGAAGATCCAGTGTGGTTTTATGGGGGATTATGGGCCAAGAAATAGTCTTCAAATAACCCTCTGTAAAACCACAACCTGGTATTTTATGGTTTTTATGTACAGATGAGATATAGCATTCATTTCTTACCTTTGGTCAGAGACAGAATAGCCATGTCCCTGTTTCCAGTCTACAGGCTGAGCTAAGCTCGCCCACTTCAATTGCCTCACTTCGCTAATAGTTGCTAGAAGAGAGACCTGCTGCCAGTGTTTACCTTTCACGCAAACGAGTTAGAGCTTTGTTGTTTTGTGGAAAACAGTTTGGTCTTTATGTTACTCTTTTTTTCTGTTTGCACTCCACACAATAAGTCCTAACTTCACTTTCCTTTCCCTCTCAGTCTTGGAGACGGCAGTGAATACGTGTTCCAGTGTAAAGACGAGGTGAGCTCCTTACCATCGAGAGATAAACAAAAAAAAGCTTTCCTCAAATCACACGAGACTGAATGTTCTGGACTTTGTATTCATATAATCGTTGACCTTATGTACTGTACAGCAGTAGTCACAGGGTGTTGCAGTACATACATATGAATATTATATTTTAGAAGCTGTTTCAGATTGACATGGCTACAGTATGTCTCAGTCATTTGGAACGGATTAAGTATGCAAGTAGCTGACATTAAGGAGGTTCCTCTGTTTCTCCATCAGTTAGTGAGACTACCCTACAGGGTTACATTTAAGATGAGATGATTCACGATGAGGTCGTCATCATCAGTACTCCTCATTATCATAAATGTTTGAACCACATCACACTTTATAATTCACTCAAATAGAGCAAGAGCCAAAAACACACACTGCTCTGGAGGTGGACTTCCCTTTGTAAGCCTCCGTGGTGTGTGTTTTAATTTCAGGAGGAGCTCCAGCGTTGGAGCCAGGCGATGGAGAAGGCCATTCAGCCCCTGACAGCGGAGGAGGCGTCGGGGCCCTCAGGGGCCAAAGCCCTCAGCCTGCCACCTCCTCCTCATCCCTCCTCCTCAACTGCACTCCCGGAGCCCAGTTCTGCCAAGAAAGACAAGGAAAAGAAGTTCAGTCGCTTTGCCAAAAAGAAGTAAAAAAGAGATGGAAAGGCCATCAAAAGGGGGAGGGGGAGGGGGGTTGCCTTGGCAACCTGGAAAGAGAACGTAGTATTGGTGTACAATCAGTCGACAGCTTTTTAGTCACTAGATTTTTTATATTATTTTGCAAGAGTAAACATACATTTATTAGGCTGAAGCCATCACTTGTATTTAAGCCAGTGTTTCATTGCAAAGGTCCACTTGTTCTTCTTTGTGTTGTTTTTAAACAAATGCCAAATTCAAAGCAATTCAATTAAAGCACAGGAATGCTCCTTTCACACTCAACCAAAGAATGTTTGTAAAACCTTTTCTCTAGCGGCGTTTTGTTTGCTTTGGTATGGCATGCTCTGATATAGCCATGTACAATATGAAGGCCTGTAATGAACACGGGGTGACACAGGAGTACTTCTATTAATCTGCCTTATACAATGGTTGTGAACTGTAATACTGTGCTGGTTGAATTTGGAGCGCTCAACGCGACTTACAGACCCAGAGTGAGTTCAACAGACTTTAAGAAGCTTTGTAAATGCGGAGTAAAGACTTGGTGAAGAGCAAAACCGTAGTACAGCGCACACACACACACACACACAAGTGTAATTGCAGGCATGCAAACTAAATGCTCTATGCACTGTGAAGGGTTCGACTGTTGAGATTTTAAAATGGTCACCGATGAATTATGATCGGTCACGAGACACCAGTTGTGATTATTGATAGAGTAGGGTCGTATTCTCAACTGAACTGTGGCGGTAGTTATTTCTGTGAACTTTCAATATATTCAACACTTGTGTATTGAACCCTACATTTCACATCTATTCATTAACGTACGTATATATATATATATATATCTACAGCTGCATGAAGTATGTTTTACATTGGTTTGATATGGTGCTATTGTGATATTCTTGAACCCTCAGTCAAGACCACACTTGACCTGCCTTATGTCTTCAACTTTGGCTTGTAGGGACACGCATTAGAACTTGTATTGTGTTAGATATCTGAGGGGTGTTTCATAATAAAAACAGCTCTTATTGTGGAAAGCCTGACTTGAAATGAACTGGACCAGGATTAATCGGTTTCCTCAAGTCAAGTGTGTTTTACTTTGAAACACAGACCCGAGACACGAAGCACCGACGACGTCCTTTCATAATGAGGAAACTGCGATGTTTGCTGCCACAGAGCGGAACATATTCTACATAATATAGAGAGTAAAATATTATTTAAAAAATGAAAAAAACACTGCCGGACTCAGACTCAAGTTAGCTGCAGTGTAATGTAATGTGAACTTTCTCTGTATAATAAGCGCAACACATTAACGTAAAGAGGCACGCAACATGCCGTTAACAACTTTTAAATATGCAATAAGACTCCAGCCAGGTTATTGATGGCAATAGTTGGACAATGCTACTTGGTTTGGACGAGTTAAATAACAGCCTCCATCTGGTGAAATACCGTCAGATTGGCTGCCGGCCTCAAAAGTCATTTAAGCGACATTTAAAGAGGAAACAGATGGTGAAGAAGCTGCAAACCATGAGTACAGTCGTGGGTCAAAGTTGTTTTTTAGCCTTCATATTAGTTGCAGTGCATTTAAATGAACACGTGTTAGCTGGAATTGTGACTGAAGAATAGAAGAGTTCAAATTTTAAGTTGGCAAAATGTGTTAAATTTAACAGGTACTAGTGTACAAAACACTGGGTTCAGCCTGAGGTGAAGCTAAACTAAGCTGACAAACACCAGGCTAGTCTGGAAGGTAATGTTTCCATGGTCCCCGAGGTGAGACCAGTTTGATTCAACTGGTAATCTTGCTTTACGAAACACCCCTCGGATATCACAAACTACATTTGATGTACCACAAAAGCAGAGTGTTAAATTAGAGCCAACTAGAAATTAAATAATGGATCATTATTCAACCAGATAAACGGCCAAAGTCAAGGACAATCCGTGGGTCGGCTGAATCCAACCACACAGCAGGACCTTCATCTAAGGCGAGGAATCATACAGTAGCAGTACGGAGCTGAGGGAATGTGTCTTTAATATGAATGTAAAGGAGGAAGTGAGGATTTGGTACTTTTCCACAACAAAGCCATTATAGAAGAAGACATTTGAGTCGATACACGGGGAGTATGGAGTACGTGGAATTGCATTTATCGATGTTAACGTGTCACGTTCACTCACCCACTGCAGTCTTGCCTTGTTGCACTGTGGGCTCCGTCCCTGAACCACGGTCCAACTCAAGTGACCTCATAGAAATGATGGAAGTTAGGCGTAGAAAGATGAAGACTGTTCAGCTCAAGAGGAAATATGGTAGCATCATGATGATCTCTGTCTAGATTATTTACATATAGAAAAGGAACAATAACATTATTACATCTATAACCTTCTTGTGGCCATCTTAACAAATACAGATGTTTTTCAGCTTCCAGTACCAGTAATCACATCTGTTATAAAAGCACCTTTAAATGGTTTGGGAAACCTTTATTCAGTCTTGTTTTTATTAGTCACTATCTACAGGAAGTCAGATTCCAACATTTCCTACTCAGTCACCTCCACTTTGTTTATTCCTCCACTCCTTCCTGCTTTTTCTGTTCCGTGGTTTTTAATCTGCCTTTTGTACTCTAGCTATGTAAAATATCCAAAAAAATGATGTCAACAGGAAATATCAAATACATTTTGAGAGAATAAACTTTAAAATAAACTTCTGAATCTACAGTTTGAGTCTATTTATTGTCATTTGAATCTCTTTCCTCAATATTAAACTCATGTCCAGTTGTACTTTTGCAGATGTTTAAATAATGAATACTGATTTCATTCTAATTGTTAATGCATTGAAAATGTCCAACAACATTCATTTCAGAAGAGATTTATTGAATAAAAACAACTTAACATAGGCAGGTGTTAAACAACAGGCACTTTGTTAAACAGTCAACTGCTAACCGAGCTAATTCCAGATGATACGAGCTGCATATGAACATCGTGAAAATCGACAAAAAAAAGGTTGGATTTACATTCCAGTGGCTGTTTGTGAAACAATGAAGAAACGGCCTGAAGACAGCGAGCCGGCCTCGGGCTCGACTAATTACATCTCAGCTGACAAGTAACAGGCGGAGGATGATCACTTGCAGCAATACAAAGCCCTGAAAAACATCGTTTCAATCTTTACAAACTCAATAGGTGTACGACTGCAGCGGCGCTCATCACTTCTCTTCAAAGCAAATAAGCCAGAAGAAGCATACAAGAGATATTTCCAGCATTCTGTGTTACAAGCCAAATTTGCACAGTGAGGCCTAAACAGAGGCCGCCAGGACATATTCCGCGTCAACATCATTCATTCACGCTTATATTGTCGCATCTCTCTGCCAGCAGTCGTTTCTCCGCCTGGCTACGGCAAAAACAAACGATGCTTTCCATCACTAGATATTATCCTTTTACTGCAGCTCTGCTCCTCGTGCAGCCAGACTTCACAGCAGTTTGCGATACAAACGGCTGTTACAACACAACCATGGATCATCCGGAAGGCATCGACGGGGTTCCTGCACACTCACATTTCTAAATTGTATTTTTTCCAGACTCATTTCTTAAATTTGTAACCTTGTAAATTATTTTCATTATGACAAAACTGCCGCATATTCCATAATGACAACGACCTAGAGCACATGAGAAACAATGGCGGATGAAACAATGTGTTTTACAACTGAACATTTGTTTTCATACTTTTAAAGACTGCAATTATCAAACTTGAGGAAATTCAATTTTCTGCATATTACCAGACTCACTAGGAACCCTGCGCAGGCTGTTAAATCTCCTCCTGGGTGCCATAAATCTCCATTAACCCAGAGATGACGAAGACAGAAGAATGAATTTAGATTAAAAGAATGACTATGGGCAATTAATATCAACAGCTACAATATGTTTCATCAACACGGACTGATAAATCACAATAGGCACCAAGTATGACGTACAGGAATTGATCCATTTATGACAAATCGACCATTATGTATCAGATATCCAGCGTTATGAAATATACTCGATGCTTAATTAATGACGATAATGTTCCTCATGGTGCCGACTGACCCGCCTTCACATTGATTACTAGTATATATTAAATCTCTAACACCAGCTCAGCGCCTCACCATTTTCTTGCAATAGTTACAACAACCTTGACTTCTCAGTCAGAACATCTTTTTAAACTATATTGAATTGCGCTCATTCAGGAGTTATGTGCTTTGAATTGTAGCATTAAAGGATTTGCCCGTGACTCACTCTAAAAGCACATTCCTCAGCTTTTACATCTGAAGCGGCATAAATGAGATGAGAACAAAGTGTTGAACAACTTTATTCACACGTCACTTCTGCTTGATAAAGAATTATTAAATAAGCACAATCTCAAAACACACGACACAATAAACCTAGTTACACGTTGAATCAATAAAGGATTTGAATAAGATGCGTTTGTGTCAAAGTCAATGTTTTATGATTAAACTCGATGTAGCCGTATGAAGATGGGACCGACAGAAGCGATACGTTAATTAATGCGAACTAGCTAGGCATGTATCCATGACCTCACGCAGACAGAAACACGGGTCACACTTTTAAGAGAAAGGCCAAACAAAGAAACAATAGGAAAGACAAGCAGCTGACCTGTGCTACTTCCCTTCCTCTGAATGTTGAGATATGATACATATTTGGTATCGACCAGCAGTGGCAGTCAGTCACTTCCTCTTTGGTGCAGGTGCTGATGCCCTTCCTGCTTCTCAAAGCCCAGCATGACTATGAATGCATGTGTCAAAGATGGCGGCCAATTTGTAAAATATAGAATGTTTGCATATTATATTTACATCTTAGTGCAGTATAAGGCGAGCACGGCACTGGCAAAGAGATTCTTCCTGACTGAATTTCTTTTTTTTTTTATGTCAAAGATGCATGTGCACAAGTATGCAGAGAGAGTGAGTGTGTGTAGTGTGTGTAGTGTGTGTGTGTGTGTGTGTGTGTGGTGCGACAGAGGCTCAAGGTTGCTGGATCGAACGGGCAGAAGAAGGGTTCGTTGTCTACTTGATGAGCTTGTTGGCTCTCTGGTTGGCTTCTTCAATACGAAACCTGTTCATTTCCGCCTAAAACAAAGAAAAGGAATCAATTAAAAAGGGTGAATATGCATCGCATGGACTCTTCGCCTCGCAATTCACCGACTTCAAATGCAGAAGAACAACACATTTAAAGTTCCCTGTGGAGTTCATGAACTCTCGTGCTAATGCGCACGGTTTTTTTTTTTTTTTTGAGTGGGTAAGAAGACTGCTGCCTAGTAAAGATGGATGCCAACGAAAGATTAAATTAGCTTTGCAAATGAATTATTAAATGGATTCAAACAATGGAACATCCATTCCATGTCAGAATTTGGGTTCTAGTGCATTTTGTCACAACAGTCTGTGAATAGCTATTCATATATGAAACCAACCTATTCCTCACATACAACTTTGTTTATTATTATATATTTATTGACACCGTCACTGTAAGGTTTCTCAAGACATGCCACATTGATGTTATTCTACTATTTTACTAGATGTTTTAAGGGTTTTAGTGTTTTGTTTTTAATGCACGTTTCTTCATCATCGTGCTCGCATCGTTTGAAGTGGCCAGGGGTCGTAAAATGTAGACAAATAGCGAATCGCAACTTGTTAATCAACATAACCTCTATAAGAATAAAAAGATGAATATAGTAAAAGTAGCCGGCTTTCCTTAAACGAGCAGTTGTTTGGACGGCAGCTGGCTCTTATGTTCCGTTGATTCGTTTCTTCCCTCCGTTTGCAAAGCCGATTTAAAATACTTCTCTAAATCCTGCATTGTTTACATCCATGATTAAAAACTAGCAGACCGTCCAGCAACGAACCAGCCTGGAACCATGAGGTTCGTGCATCGTTGCTTGTAAAAGCACTGCTCTATAGAGCTACAATTGGTGAAAAACTCCACAGAATCCCTTTGATTTGGCCATCGACCTCGATATACCCGTGCAATATCCAATACGTTTAAGTATTATCTTACATTTCACATTTTTACTCCGTCTGTACATACTGGTATATTTTGTATTCTTCTTTACTGTCATTTTTTACTACTGTTTAGTCTATTTATACTACTTGATTTTTTTATCTTCATTTATTACTTGTGAGCGATGCTGCTGTAATCCTGTAATTTCCCCACTGAGGGACTAATAAAGGATTATCTTATCTTATCTTATACAAGTCATAGCAGAAAAAGTAAAAATGCGCATTAACAGGCCGAAACGATTGGAACGTCAATAACATCAGACCGCTACCTTATCAGCGATGCTGTCGATGTGTTTGTTCTGCTGGTCTATCTCGTTGCCCATGTCCTGAGCCATCGTTTTCAGGTTGCCAATGATGCTGCCGACTGCATCCAGATTCTCCTCCATCTCATCCTCACGAGCATCGTTGGTTATCCTGTAATGTTACGTAAGGCTCCGTCAGATGCGTCTCACTACGTCAATTGAAAACTACATGCAACATAGAAATTAAAAACAAGCTTGGGATAATGTTCTCGTACCTCTTGATGTAGGGGCCGGAGGGCGCCGCGGCCTTCACCTGGCCGGCCTGGCCGTTGCGAACACCCGAGGGCTGCCTCGAGACGGTTTTTGAGCCGTTCGAGTCAGTTTCTCCGCCGCCTCCTCTCACACCCCAGGTACGCTTGTATTTTGAGTCGTGCTCGATCGACGACACCCTGGAGGAAAAGCGGAAAGTCAATACAAAAACCAGGAAATCCGCAGGTGTAAATAAAAACCAGAAGAACTTAAATACAACCGCACGGTCTTCAAAATAAAAAGCATCCACAAAAAGGTTACGAGTCGGCGATTACTACGGACACAGCAAATTCAAAAGATTCCCTACCTTATCTTACGGTACTCGTCAAAGACTCCTCTTCTCCAAAGGGAAAGCATTTTGGGGAGATTTGTTTTCCATGTTTAGAACCAGATATGATCTTACTATGCACACACACTGCAGACCAGTTGGGTTTGATGGAGAAGGTAAAGTATGCTCTGCAGTGAGCAGCACCAGTCTTCTTAAGAACTGTCACGTTCCCTTCTCATCCATAAGCAGTTGTGAATGCGACAAATTGTTTCACAATCTTTTCACCACAAGATTCACATTTGACAAGAAGACGTGCATTTCACTCTCCTCGTCCTACTCTTAGCGTGTTCATGTGAAATCACACACACACCGATCAGAGTCATGGAAGCGTTACATCCCACGACGATAACCTGGTGAAGTGGTGAACTGTTTGCACAGCCGTGTACTCCCAATTCAATGTTTTCTATTAATGATATCATCAACGTTACTTAACATAGACACACAGGACTCCTGGGTATTGGAACAATCCTCCAACTGTCAGTCATCCAACAGTCTAAGGAGAGCATGAACGGGAATAGCCCCTCCCACTTTACATAACGTAACATGTATCAAAGTCAAATATGCAAATTGCCACAAACTTGATTTAATATCCCTTCCCTATACTGGTATTATTCATCACTGTGAATTTCCTTCACAAACCAGCTACATACCTGTTGCACATTATCTCTCACACACACACACACGATGTGGAGGTTCACAGTGTACCTGTCACAGGGGCAGACACAGAGGCCACAGCACTTGGAGAGGTCAGTCAGGTTTTTCTCAGCCTGTCTCATGTCCTGGTTGATCTGGTCCATGCCCTCGTCCACACGCCTCAGCTGCTCTGAAACACACACACACACACACACACACACACGAATTGAGATTCTTCTTCTCTACATCTAGGAACATTTCATACACCAGGAGTTGTTAGCTTGGCGTCATGAAACTTGACAGGTGTGTAGCTGAAATCACCGAACCTCCTCCACCCACCGGGTGTTCTTGCTAAAACTGAGCAGAGCAAGCTTTAAGCCAACACCACTCGTAAAGATTACACCATAGCATAGTTCACATAGTTCTATTTGGAGTGGTTTTTTTGGGAGGAGGTGGAAAAACTGCCCCCAGTTTGTTTGGAGCTTGTGGCCAGCCATTACACATCGCAACTTCAATGATCACTGGGAGGAATCCTAAACTGGGTTGCAATAAAAACATAACCAAAAACAACATAATGCAGGAAAAACATCAAATAACTACGAATCAACAATCCTAAAACAGGGAAGGCATTAAAGTTACAGCCAATAAACAACACAAGACAATTTAATTGGGACAAATAGTTTGTCCCGAGACATTACCGAACACTGGTTTACTACAATAATATTTCGGGATGCACGTTACAGAAATGACAAATTGGTTCCACGATCATTCAGGCTAATGCTGACGCACACTAAAACACAGATACGTCTTAATCCAAATGTTATTGGAATAATGCATTTTGTATTGTGGCACAATGACATCTGGTTGATTTTAGCCGATACAAAAACTTGCAAAACAAGTGCGATAGCACGAACATCCCAAAAAATGTGTGACTTTTTCCACAGAACCATTAACATTCAGTCTCTGCCACAGACAAAGAGCAACACAAATTGGAAACATCTGCATCAAAACTACTAGCAGTGTTGTTTTTGTACGTCTCCTCACCTCCTTGCTCGTCCAGCATCACCAGGGTGTTGGTGCCGGTCTGTTTGCTCTGCAGACACAAGAGTAGCAAAGATTCAGAACCAACGGAAAGATTACAGACAGACGTATGCTTCATGAAGAATGAAAAACATCAGGCTTTGATACATTTAGGAATTTAGTAGGATATTGGCTTTGTTGAGAAAACAGACAGGCTAGTATAATAAACACAAACTTTCCATATGATACTGTGACTTGTGAAAATGACTCCTCGAAATACTAGATAAATTATGAACATTTAATTATCAACAGTGGTCCTAATACTTCCTTGTAAAATGGAGAACATTAACTTTCAACTTAAAAGACTATGCTATTAATACAATGTTCCTAATCCTCATCCAGGTAATAAACAAACATCAACCTGGTAAATCAGATGCTTTTGTGTCAATACAAACTGTCAGAGTCTCACCTCCTCTGCCATCTGCAGCATCCTGCGTGTGCTTTCCAGTGACTGAAGGAAAAAACAGCAGGTGTTAGTGAATAAAAAGGAGGCGAGTAAAATTAATAAAAACAAAAATGAACATCTAGATTCATTTGAGATCTCAGGTAGAGGAAACCCATCATATAGTCTGTTCGTGGACATAACGTGTATTACACCTACGACACAAAAGAACGAGTGGAGTCTTATTCCAAAACTGCATTAAGAACAGAATACTAGATTTCAGCCGCGAGTATCGTTTATGCATCACACACACACACGAGCAGAGAGATTATTTAAGAATTCAGCGGGCCGCTTCGTTCGCTGCAATTCAAAGTTTTAAGGCCGTTATAGCAGAAGATGGAACACATGAAGATCATTTCCTTGAAATCACGAAGCCTTTTCACATCATGGACACAATTGAATTAATTTGATCAGACCACGATGGTGAATTATCTCATTAAACATTCAGTAATTTTATTTCAGTGACCAGAGCGTTACCATCATTTCAACAGTTTTGATAAGTTATTTCTAAAAGTACATATTGTTTTATACGATTTGTTCAAGATTAGAGAAATAAACACGGATTATATTTTGAATCCCGTGATATCCACACTGTTGATGCTTTTCTGTTTATATAATGTGCTGGTTTATTTTAGTCTTCTAAGATATCGGTTGAACAAAACAATCATTTTGAATAAATCAACCGGTGCTTTGAGATTTTTTTTGTTATTTTTCTTTATTTCCTGACGTTTAATGGACGGCTGTGAGCCGCTCCTCCAGTTCAAACTTTTAGTCAAGTCATCCATTAACTGACAGACAGTAAATTAATCGTCAACTATTCTGACAATTGATTAAAAGCTATATTTTTAACAACAAAAAAAAAAAGGCAAAATATTCTTAAGTTCCCGCCTCTCAGTTGTGAGTATCATCTGCTGTTCGAAACAAAATGTTACAATAAACTGAATGCTCGAGTTTACCATTTTAGTTTCATCACACTCAAAACTCAGCGTTTAGTACACTTCATTTTGCCATTTCTCCCGTGTGAACACACCACACATCTCCTTTGAATCCGTCGTATGGATTTGGGACACAGCTACAGTGTTCATGGGTCTAAACTCTAACTGTGGCACAAAAGTTAACAATCTACAGCAAGACAGACAAAAACACACAGGCACACACACACACACACACACACACACACACACACACACACACACACACACACACACACACACACACACACACACACACACACACACACACACACACACACACACACACACACACACACACACACACACACACACACACACCTAGAGAGACAGAAAAGTTGACGACGAACTGGAATGTAGTCAGTTCAGGTGAGTCAGGCCTTTTGTGTCTCTATTAATAGCGAGAGCTGTACAGAGAGCAGAGCATCCAAAATGAGCAAAGCACGGAAGTGACTCAGGGCATGACTCCATTGTTACCATCCCTAATTAACTGTTAACAGGAGAGAGCGGGGAGCCGATGCCTCATCCTCTCTCAGCTATGTTTGCTCTGAATACATTAATCAGCGAGTTGAGAAACAGACAAACATGGAATTGGCGCGAGGGACACGTTGAGCTCCGCCATGTTTCCTGTTGGCTTAGCCAGAACATCACTTGGGTGGATAAACATTACGTTGTGCCTCCTAAAAATCCTTGAACTTGGCTAATTAAGCCCGAAATCGCTGCCGTAGCCAAATTTTCCAGATTGGGGTACTGCGACAGATCTTTAAGACACAGACAGTGGCGTGGTATTTTTATCATTAGTTTTGGGATGGCTTAAATGGAAGTACAGTTAGGCGAGGTACGTGCAAGGCTCCAGCAAAGCTACATGTAAGGTTTGAAATAAATAAATGAATAAAAACACAATTCAAGTCTTATTCATCCACAAAAAAACCAAACATAAAATGCACTACAGGTACTAATTGGCTGCAATGTACCAGGACACAAACATTTTAATAATTTTGCCACAATGTTGACGGGCGTGGAAGCCATTTTAACGACTGGACATGGGGAAACCGCTTGCGTGAAGGCTTCCTAAACCTTATAACAAATTGCAGCGTTGCCCTGATACATTGACAGCCATGCTCCGAGTGTTTCGGGTACGAGCGGTTACCCAAAGCCAAAGTGTGAGGAAGCATTAGCAGAAGGAGCCTCCCATTCTCCGTCCCTTCTACGAGCTGCTTAGTCAACCAGGCAGCAGTAAAGAGGAGGAAACAGAGAAAGAGAAAACCGCAGGTTAAGTCAGAAAGCACAAATGGAGAAAAAAGTCGAAGAAAGAAGAAGAAGAAAACACACAGACGGGTACAGTCAACAATACAGGAAGTTGAGGCGCACAGCTACAAGCCCAGCTCGAGTAGGTTCATTTGAATCAGACGGCTGAACATATCGTGCCCCAGGGTGGCGATGAACCAATCATCTCCTTGATAATAAAAACGCTTAGATATAGCTGACAACATTCAAACTCTCAAAGCCACAGAGGGGAAAGGGAGCCATCCGGCTAAATTAGGCGTAAAGCCTCACACGCGTCCTATTAATGCTTAGCTTAATAATCAACTGTGAACACAATGAATCCAATTACCCCCCCTCTGCGCTTTCAGTGCTACTGTATATTTAAGCCCAGGAGTACGTGTGTGTTATTGTTTCACCCTACTGATGCTTTTCCAGCTGAACAAAAATGTGCAGCCTTCAATATGGTTATGGCTAAAATGGTTATTTCACCAAAATAATGGTAAATCCTGATGATTTTCAACTATGGTTAAAATCAAATATTTAAATACACAAATTACACGAAAAAACTGAACATGCATTCGATCACTTTCGACATCAAACGAGAAGTTCATACTGATGTCTGTGTGTTAATTAGTGAGCTTTGGGAGATGCTGATAGGTGGATTTGTGAGACAGACCATAGACCTTTAGACAGAGTCAGGCTAGCTGTTTCCCCCAGTTTACAGTTTTTATGCTAAGCTAAGATAACCTCATTTGGCCTAAAGACACGAGTGTAATTGAATCTCCCATCCAACTCTTCACAAGAATGCAAAATGTCAAAGTATTGCTTTTAGACTTTGCATTCTCAGCTCCAGCAGCATTTGTTTACATTAATTTCGTTTTGAACAACTGCAGTTTTACATCAGATGTTGCTGGTTTGGGGATAATTAGTATACGTGCATTTGTTTTGTTTGTTGCTTGAATGAAAGTGATAATGAACCTAAATCTTCCTTTTCAGCGTCACATAGTTGAACGGTGTCAGTCAAAGGTTGGCAAATTTTGGACAGAATATTACTTTAAGGAAGTTTCATAGTCAAACAAAGAGAAAAACACAATGAGAGGAAGAGCTCTGTGTGTGTGTGTGTGTGTGTCTCAGTACCTCATCAGTCACTTGGTTGGACTTAATGGCGATCTGCTCCACAGTCATGTCATCCATGTTGCTGTTCTGTTTGGAGGTTGCCCCTGTGGCGCTGAGCTCGATTTTCTGCGGCCTGGAAGAAAATCAAATTTAAAAAAAATTCAGTCACATCAGAGGGCATCGATTATCGTGAAGCTCTGTGACTAAAACCTTACTTTACTGCAGGCTGGTATGAAAGACAACGCAAAATACTCTCCAGACCAGGGACTGAAGTGAGAGGGAATGAAGCATCATATTGATTCCAAATACAATAAATTATCCCACAAGTTCAGTTATTTAAATGTGACTAAGACTTCTGCTGAATTAAGACTTTTTCTGGTTCTTTCTAATTCATGTAATGTACATCGGGGGTCAGTGTTTGAATGCTTAATGCTGCAGCACATTATTATGCCAAGAACTCACTGCTGTGGAATATATTTTCAGAGTGAAATCATAAATATGGAAAACACATTTAAGGACCAAACATCTACTGCATGAGGACATCAATGTGTTCATGTCACATGGAAAGGGAAGAAGATGCAAAACCTAAACAAAGCGGGCTCTTTTAATGCCCCCGGAGGAGTGTTGGGAGTCTGAACACATACAGACGGCCTGCTGATAAAAGGAAACAAACAACGTTTTCAGTTATGAAGCAAAACTTTGTTTCTTGTGAGCCTAAAATGACAATATTAGCATTTATGGCCTAAACAAGGAGCAGATGATTTTATCTGCAGGTTCCTCATGCCGTAATAATAATCATATAATTTGCACAATAAGAGTTGGGGATAATTTATAATGTAAAAAAATGAGTATTAATGCAACCACAATAAATTATTGTCCAACAGTGGAAACACTACAATTGGTTGAAAGCACAGTAGAAGGTTTACAAATACAATGTTGTTAGGTGTAATACATAAATAAAAGTTTAACGCCTCATTGACGACGTTCTTCGTGTCAGTTAATGGATCACAAAAAAAACAACGCTTCATTTCAAAAGAAACAGATAATTCAGTTAAACTACTGATCTCATGTGACTTACTGAAAGGGAACTCCCACAGCCAATTAAATGAGGACAAAATTCAGATTTCATGAGCTTGCAAAATATGCACAGCAGGACGAGCATGAAGTCAGGAAGTGTCACTGAGAGGCTCTTATTGTAAACTAGTAGCAGGAAGTGGTGATCGTGGTTGGCCACTGCTTGTGAAATTCAACATTTTCCAGTGCTTTCAGTTAATTTGTATGTAGAGACAAAGCATAGACAAGAGGAAGGGATCAGAATTAAAAGGCCGCCATGTGTTAGAGGAAGGCAGGACGACATGAGAGACTTAGCAAAGAGTCACCACCACAGTACTGCCCATGTGGTAAACACTGGTTTCTCATGGGTACAACTACACAGACAGAAGCCGCAGAACATGAGTAATAGGTGTGGTTTCACTGGGTTGCGTAATCCATTTTGGACATACGTTCTGATCACAACATGAGCTACTCCGCACAACGTTTTAGCAGACACAAATCCAAACAATATATTTTATTCTGTGCATCAAGTGACCTTCATGCCGCCTAGCATCACAGGGTTCACTGACACGAGCGGTGTGACAGCAGCCTCAGACAGCCATTGGTGCACAAGGTAACACAAGATCAAGATCTTCGTAAGCCAAGCCGTAAGCTTGTTTTCTGTGATGCAGAAACTCTGCACTTTAAAAAGGAGGAGGACCGCACCGGTTAGCCATAAACACAAAGCTCCGTCTTTTTTTTATCATCAAAAGACACCATTCAGGAAACAGCTTTATCCTCTTTTCCTTTAAAGTTCAAGTGGCATTTTCCTTTTTCTCAAATAACCCCTGAACTTCAAGTTCCCTTTCGAACCTGCAGCAAACAAAACATCCTGAGATAAAAAAGACAGGGAACACGTATAGTCTACTTGGCAGACAGTGCAGAGGATTTAATGTTGTTGACTCTGCATTTTTCTCTTCTTTTTGGAAAGAGGGCAGTCGGGGCATTTGGTTCACACAGGCTTGACTGCTTCTTCCACCTGATTATTGGGACTTGGTAAGATACTACGACTTTACAACTGACGGAGGACTCATTCTCACACTCTCTCTCTCACACACACACACACACACACACACACACACACACACACACACACACTTTAGAAAGACCAAGCCACAACACAAGCAGATGAACGCGTCAACGTCAAAAGATCGATTACATGTGCCAGGAAAACGGACCTCAGATTAGCTGGATATTGATTCATCCTCATGACAGTGATTACAAGGTTACACCCAAGCCACACACGATATTCTATTTTGTATTTGAGCCCATCATCACACAAGCAAAAGCCCTATATTTCTTTTTTACACCTCACACTCTATGACAACACAAGACTGACACCACTCTACATGTATTCACAGCCTAAAGGACTTTCATGTTGCAGTTTCTTCACAGCACCAACCCCCCCCAAGTGCTACAGAGAAACATTTCTTGTTCGTCTACCCAAACCTGTTCCTCCACTTCTGACTGCAGCATACACACACTGACGTCTTTTCTTGATCCCCATCATTTTATGTTGATATCTTCCTTCTTCATAATGAAAGATAAGAGGCGATATTTTCTACAATTCACCCTACACTGTGTCCTCAATCATAACACGTTTTATTTAGGTCAAGTCTGAATTGTGTTAAGCTGACCTTAAAACAACAAAGAGCAAGGAGGGTCGATGACATAATGCTGTACAGACTTAACCCTAAACCATGATCATATATGTATTTCACAGCATGATTAAAGATAATAAAAACAAGGTTTTCGCCAATTATGGAAATTAAATAGGTCAGCACACCTGACTTTGGTTATCTCAACAGCAGAGGAATAAAGTTAAGTGCCGACTATACAACGAGGGTCACTTGATCAACAGGTGACGAAGTAAGGAAATAGATCTTTTCTTCAAAGCCCCACACCCAAGTTACCAACGTTGTGCCTGTATACTCCCCCAAAATAACACTTTTAAACTGAATAAAATAGTTGAAACTCTCTCGAAGAGTGTCGAATAGTCTGTTAAAATCAGATTAAAGTTGTCTTACATTGTCGGAAAGGTTGCAGCAGTGTCGTAAGGATCGTAAACAGGACAGGATCCAACTCGTTAAACTAGCTAAATGCTACTAGCTAGTTAGCTAGTTCCGCTTTCTAGTCAACTAGCTACCTCGCGGCACAAACACAAACAAACAACTATGTTGAGAGAGAAGTTTATCTGGGAGTCAATACTTACAGTTAACCCTCCTTGTTTTAAAAAAAACCGAGCTCGTTACTCCTCCTTCTTTACGGTATGTGAATTTGGTAACTTTTGGATTCCTTCAGTGGTTTCACCGTCTGGCTGACTGAAGTGTGTCGGGTGGTGCTTTTAAGTGCTATCGGAAATATCGGGATTCCTGTTTTTATTTCCTGTTTTAAAAGTTTTTTTTGTTTTTACAATGTTAATCCACAAAATAACTAGTTTATATTGCTCTCAAATAAATGTAGAGGCGTATAAAGGGAAATATGTCACTTCTATTCGAGCAGTTTTATTTTAAACTGTAATTCTCAGAGGGATGGGGGCTTTCTGGGGGGCATTTGAACGCAGCACATGATGGTGGCGGATGTCCTGTCATACGACTCCAGAGAAAAAGACTGAGGCGCTGCTCATTTTCCCCACATGAGTGCAGCATTTACCCTTCACCCAGACCTCTCCCCCCCCCCCCCCACCTCGGAATTTTACATGAACACAAGAGTGCTGAATAATTTTCATCGTGTTTCTGAGAGATGCTCTGAAATCGGAGCCTCTAGCATTGAATCTGCTGTGTAATTCCCAAGTTTTATGGTTTAAACCACAAAAGCCTGTTCAAGGTGACTGCAAAGACACTGGGCAGACTGCCAGCCCAACATATCAACTGACGATGTCTAAAAGGCAAGTGTTCCCCCCCCCCCCCCTCTCTAACTGCAGCTAAACATGTTTCCTTCTTGGGTCACATATAGCAGAATGCATGCCAAAAACCTACATGCTGAACATTTTGTAACAACTCAAAATTTGCACAAGGGACTGAACTGAACTGCCCACGGTGCATGAATGGTGCCCAGCTCTCTCTGCCCATGTATCTTTTATAGAGTATACACAGCATTCATTATTCAGCAATAACACATGGCCCATCTGGACTCCTGTGACTGTGTGACTATGCATGGGTGTGTGGTCCATAGTTAACTTTCCTGCTGTGTGATTTCACCATTTAACGCCACATCCAACAGCGCTTGAAGAGCTAAGTATTTCCTCTGTAATTACATCTAAGGTATAATGTGATTGTGTTTGACATAGGATGTGTTTGTGAGAGAGGGAGAAGATGAAAGGAAGAGAAAGAATAGAAAGTAGTGAGAGGAGAGATAGAATAAGTGAATGTGTAATAGTGACTACAGATGGCACGTTCAGGATCAAGCTCTTTCATCATGCCGTTCCTCATTAATAGAGATGGGAGCGCTGCCCTAATTCCATAATTCCTAAATCATGCCTGTTAGTTGAATACGAGGAGATAATAGTACAGGGGAGAGAGGAGAATAGATCAGCCTATAGTGAGCCTGTGAGAGCGTGAAATCAACAGAAGAAGAGATGTAGAGAGGAAAAGAATGGAGAGGGGTCGCCATCTGTATTTCCTGGCTTTTCTTTTTGGTTATTGCCAAAACCAACATCATATAGGCCAAATGTATTCTTGCCAATTATTCTCCCACATGTACGCCAGCCAATGAAAATAGCTGAAATAACCAAGTGATTAATACGATCGAGAAGGGAATACAGGGGGATATATAAGTGTGTGTGTGCCAGTGACAAAGCCCAGATCACTAGTTTCTCATGATTTCAAGGAGCACATCTGTTCAATTCTGGCTCTGTTCCATCACACATTCATCTTTCCTCTCACAAGGATGGAGACATGGGAAGGTTTCGAGGCCTTGCTTGATCGGGCTTCATTTTACGTTAGGCTAATTCCGCTGGTACCTGGTACACTTGTCAGGACAAAGAATTGGCTGACCAAGCGTGCGTTTCAATATTCAGAGATAATTTAATTCCCTTGTCTCCTTCTCACTGGAATCTACTCTTTCTCCGTTTGAACTGAGCTCTCATATGAGGCAATTTAATGGAAACTAGAGACATCGATAGCCATTAGCCCGCTTTGCACAGGAGGGCCAAACACGGCACGCAAAGGCTCATCTATTATTCATATACCTGCAGTTTTCCCTAAAAACAACTTTTTTTTGATATTCTTTTTGCACCACGCTGCAAAAAGAGGCAGTCAGTAGTTTCAAATAACGCTTTTAAAACAAGACTGATAAATGTTTCAACCTAGCACTGGCCCATACAAGCCCCGATGGGGTCTATTGTCCATCTGTCTATTCATGTCCGATCTAGAGAAAACCCGCTGAGCTCAAAGATTAGAGGAAACATTTCGGATTCTCTTTTAGATATTTATCCTTTAGGCATCACCAGCATGAAATGGTTCCATGTCTTGTTCTAGGACATGTTCTAGGAAAATGGCCTTTGAGTGGTCTGTCATTATACATCACATTAATAGGTTGTTAATACAATGTGTGATCAATGTGTAAGTAGCATTTTACTGTTGAAGCTGGTGGAACTAGTTTTAACCACTTTATGTACAGGCCAGTGCTTCCCAAACTAGGGGTCGGGCCCCCTCCAAAGGGTCGTGAGTAAATTTGAGAGGTTGTTAAATGTTAAATTTGACATAAAAAATACAAAAAAAAGAAAGTTCACCTGCAAAAATATGCATGCATTTTCGGGGCTTTTTTTCTGATCTTTGTTTTTTTAATGAAATGTTAGATCTAGAACTAACTACTTCAGGCCTCAACCATTAATTTAAATATAACCGTGTGAGAAGTTGTAACCAAATTTCCCCAAATCGGCAGAAAACAACAACAAATGAATGCACATTTTCATACTGTTGTGCAAATTTTAGGAAGTTGGGCGCATCAAGAAAAACAGCTATAGGCACCATTTCTCCAGTTAGGGGCCATTGAACTACTGCATAAGATAAGGGCGTATTATCTATACATCAACTGTCAAACCTCAGCCAAGCATAAACTCTTTTTTGGTGATATTATGACTTTGATTACGTGTTTTTCTTTTTAAAATATGAAAGTAACTATCGCTATAACATGGTGGATTGGAGTAAAAAGCACAATATGTAGTGGTGCAGAAGTATAAAGTAGCAGACCATGAAAACACTCAAGTAAAGTACATGTACATGGAAATTGTACAGTACTTGAGTAAATGCACTTGGTTGCTTTCCATCACTGGAAGGCCACACTGCTGTGAATCTGATGGAAACGAGGAAGGAAAGTCTATCAAGCTATTCAGTCTCCATGTTGTCAGCAGTTCAGATTAGCTGTCACATCGCTGAGGGAGAAACAGCTGAAGATTGGAGTGGGTGATTTCATCTGAATAATTTCATGCTTTGACTGGCAGAGCTCAACGCTCACCGTCCCAAGACTTTGACGTCAGAGGAAGACAGACCGGGCAAAATGAAGACCCAGGTGCAGTTTAATACATGAATACAATCATCTGTCATTAGGGGCGGAAAAAAAACCATCAAATGAAAATTAATTCACATTTCCACTGAAGAAATTTCACTCATTTAGTTTTCCGAGTAGACAAAAAGACAATCTTTATTTGTGTGTTTCTCTCCTTGCTCTGACTTCTGTGTTTACTTTTGACTGACTGACTTTAATGACTGAGGTCAGCTCCCACAAAAAAACACCACAAACAGAAAAGGAGACAAACTCATACATGACGCTCAGACCTGGAGGCATCCTACCACTACCAACCATGGATCACAAACCAGAGAAGAAGAACGATAGAAGGACAGCATCAGTGGAATAGAAGAAGAGAAAGCACATTTTTTTAATCTTCCACAGGCTATACCCCATCACTGCATCCCACACAGGCGTAATTAACAGTGATTTTAAATGCTACAAAAATAAGATGAAACAGGGAAGGAAGTGCTTCCCCTTGTTTGTGTTTTATTGTGTGTGTGTGTGTGTCTTTGTACATGTGTGTATGTGCATGCCATGTTTTTGTAAATGTCTAGATCTGCATGTGCTTTTCTACATATGTCTGTACGTGTGTGTGTGTGTGTGTGTATCTGTACACTGGTCGTCATGTGTGTATGTATGTGTGTGTTCACAGTGCTTACTCATTCGGTTCACATCCCAACATTAAAGAAGACTCGGTCCCATGATACACACAAACTCTCTCTCCTTCCTCTGCTCCCTCTCTCTTTGCGCTGTTCCCTTTATAGTCACGTCGACGAATGCTCCCAAACTCTCAGAGGAACCGTCCCGCTATCAAAGACTGTGTGCGTGTGCATGTATATGTGTGTGTGTGTGTGCATGCGCATGTGTGTTTTTGTGATGCTACCCCACAGACACACCTCGCCTCATTTGCGACAGTCTATGCGCTTCCCTTATTGGTTTAACTCTCAGACCCAGGACCAGTTTCAGTCAGTATTTATGTCCATTGTGATCTGGCCTGGGCTCTGAGGGCTGATTTACAGTCAGTTTCACCCTGTGGGTCCATTTATCTCCCGGCCCAAGCTAATCCATCAACGACCGAAAGCCAGACAGGAGAAACAGTGTGAGGAGAGAGGCTGGATCTTTTTTTTTCCTTTTGATGTCTGGAAAAAAAAAAGCAAAGTCTCAGGGAGAGCAAGAGAGCGGTAGCAGGGTGTTTCTGGTTTTCCCCATGAAAAAATATATCATCATTACAAACGAGATTGATCTGAAGGTTTCACAGTGGTCATGCAACTTGAGTGTCGCCTCCTTTTGTCACCTGTCCTCCGTTCATCCTTGCTTCGCTCTCCTCCTGCCCCCGGCACCCACCATCCCTCCAAACCCCCCCCCCCCCCCCGAACCCGCTCAACCTTGCCAGTCCTAGAGAAGGTACTGTAAGTGACCACAGTCATAATAATGCAGAAAGACAAAGAGGTGGGCGGTACCAGCGGTACATTCATACATGAGAAAGTCACGGTTCCAAAAGTCACCCGACCCAGTCGACATTAGACAGTGCCGAAGACGCCCGTGCTGGCCAGGCTGTGATAAATGCTTTGTTTAGAAACACGAATAAGACAGAACACATCCCACCTGCAAATATACACCTCGCCCAACCCACCCAGAACACCCCCCTGACACACACCCCACCCTCCCGCTGAAACAGCCTATGATTATACTTGTCATTAGAATGTGGTATCTTAGCTTCTCATAGAAAAAAAAACAAAAAACAAAAATCAAACTGTAGGATTTTTGTATCACATTGCTGTGAATCTACACCGTGTCTGAAAATATCAACACATATAACATTACATTTCCGATACGGTCGTATTCATTTGAATCTGTGCTCGCATTGTTTTCCTTTTCCTTTTTCTGCACCGGCCGGGTCGCTTTTCTTCTCTCCTCCTCTACGTTTGCTCTCATTCTCCTTGCAGTTGGAACTGGTCCAGGTAGTATAGAATTCCAATTACAATGCAAGCTTGGCCACTTCCAATTCTTGGTTTGACGATGGGATAGCAATGTGAGAAAAATCCAATTTTTGCGCATCCAGGCCTATCGCTTAATGCATCCTGCCGTGATTGGATGATAGGAATTGCACTGGAACGACAAGTTTAATCATAGCCGCGGCTACATCTACCCCATCAGTGGCCAAGAGTCAATAGACAAATCAAAAGGACCCCCTGATATGAGTGCAGAGACATTTCCCTTGTGTTTTTCAGCTGCATCAGAGATGAAGCGCAGCTTCCCACACAGCTCAAGACCCAACCCTCTCAGCCAGTCCGGGGAGCAGTGTCCGATGCTGGGCCATGGAGGGGGCTGGCAGTGGGGGTGGTTGGTGGTCGTATAGAGGTGGAGGTGGGAGAGAAGGGGAAGGGGAGGGGGGGGGAGGGGGGAGGGGACGGAGACAGAGGGCTTCCCTGAGGGGTTGGTGGATTTAGAGGGACAGCCAGCCCAGCCCAGCGACCCTGGGTGGGAGCTCCAGGACGGGGAGAGGGTTCACAGCCAGGAGAAGAGACCCAGGAGCAGTGAGGCCAGAACAGCAAACAGGACCATGGACCCTGGCCTCCAGCATGGACCTCCGTCAGTCAGGAAGGGCTCTGGTGAATCATATCCCGACCCATCTGAAACGGAAAGAAGAGAGAAGCGACAAAACATCTGAACTGAGAGGGACGCACACAGACCGACACAAAGACAAGACAATCTGAAACAAACTGGATGAAGGAGGGAGAGGATTTATGGAAAGAAGACGGGTACAGTGATGGAACTATCACTAGGGGAAAAATGTGGAAAGTGAGCGACAAACCACAAAACTCTCACAATTCAAAAGCCAAGGAAAGGCAGGGAGAAGACGAGGGATGAGGAGAGGAAAGAGGGAGGAGGAGAGGACGACAGCAACTGAGCTCTGCAGGGGGTTTAACCAACCTAATTACAGTTTAATCACAGAGACTCAGAATCTGGAGCAGCTGACACACACACACACACGCACACATGTGCAACCGCTCACAGCTCACTCTGGTGACAGTATTTCGCAGATCAGATGGAAGTTGCAATGTCAGACAGATTACTTTAAGTTCAGCAAAAAAGGCAGAAATCAACGAGGAGACGCAGCAATGACAGAATAAAAGAACGTATGTTGTTTCAGTAATTATGGAGGAGGAGAGAATTTCCTTCCCCCTCTTAGCGATAGATGGAATGATCTCAGTCTGGAAAGGCTGCGAAGGCCGACTCTCATCCTTGTACGAAGATCTTCAAAGCCGTGTGATTATCTAGGGAGACGCGTTACTACCCAGGTTTGATTCTTTAGTCAGGCTGAGCCGGGAAGCTCATGAGGTAGAATCCGCCTTTGAAAAGACGTACAGGTAGATCTTCAAGATAACGCAAGTGTAAGGCAAGGCAAGGCAAGGCAAGTTTATTTGTATAGCACATTTCAACAACAAGGTAATTCAAAGTGCTTCACATAAAACCATTAAAAGCATCAAAACATAAGGCAAAAGAAAAGGAGATTTAAAAACAATTAAGAACATTCATTGAAACAATAAAAACAGTCATTAAAACATAAAAAAACAGTGTAAGAAATAAAATGCAGAAATGCAGGGAATTGATGAATATATTACGGTAATAGAATGTGGTTCAATTAAAGGCAGCAGCAAACAGAAAAGTCTTCAATCTTGATTGAAAGGAGCTGAGGGTCTCAGCAGACCTGCAGCTTTCTGGGACTTTGTTCCAGATATGTGGACCAGAACAACTGAACGCTGCTTCTCCATGTTTAGTTCTGACTCTGGGAACAGAAAGTGGACCGGTCCCAGACGACCTGAGGGGTCGGGATGGTTCATAAGGTAGCAGCAGATCAGAGATGCATTTAGTGTAGTGTAATGGCCGCTGTAACCTGCTCCCCATGTATGTCGACACTCTGTTGAGTTACTTTACGGCACAACCACGTACTCGTGTGAGCACTGCATCCATACGCCGATCTATGAGGGGGCTATTTTCAAAAGGGTATATCTTATCAGGTTGCATGCTGTATAACAAACTGGGTATTATTTACCACAAGGCTGAGGCCTAATGGGAATTTTATTAAGAAATACGAAGTGTCTATTATTAGATTAGACTTCTAGAGTATGCGATGGGTTTATTATTAGATTGCTCTCTTGTTTCTTGTGAACAGATCCAGCCAGTAGAGTGATGTGGAGGCTCGGTAACATTTTTAGAGAGCACTTTCAGCCTGCTCTGTTCTCTTTCTACAAGGACAGAAGGTCTCCCGCACACCCAGGGTGATGTGATGTGATCTGATGTGAAGTGCGTATGCCACTTTGTGCATGCGCGCACGCGTGCCTGCGCACACTTGTGTGAGCTTGTCTGTGTGAATGTGTCGGAATGTGTGTGTGTGAGTAAAGGTGTTAAAGTGTTGCCCGGCTGGTCTGTGAATCAGAGCAGAGAGTGTTGCCGGGGCATTCCATCAGACCTCTTATTCCCCACTAATTTTTGCTTTGATAGCCAATCTGGACCTTTGCGTGTGTGTGTGTGTGTGTGTGTGTGTGAGTGTGTAGTTAAAGCGTGACTTACCTGGAGGTCTGACATACACCTTCAGCTTTAGACACGCTCGCCCCACATGGTTTGGGTGAGGAGACGCTGTGAAAAGATTGAAAGAGGAGATTAGTTGAGAGATGAAGCGATTTGTGCTGCTGTTTCAAAATCATAAAGTAATTGAGATCATTTAATAAACGTTTTTATTTATTTATTTATTTTAAATGTTGTTCTGCCTCAGAGTGCTATGAGGCTGATTATCAGGTGGTGGTTGGACTGGACTGGAGACTGTAACAATGGCAGTTGTGACCTTTTTTCAAAGATGTTTTCAGTAGGAATGAATGTAGATCAGATTTTGGGCCTGAGATAGTATAGCCAGAAAGTATTGATGGACAGACTAACACACACTGGTTTTGGTCTTTTCATGGGATTTGCTTACAATAAGAAAATACAGGGCTACACCAGCCGTATCCGTTAGGTAACCCAGCTGAATGCCTTCATCTGTTTCAGTATGTTAATTTAGAGGCGCCTGTTCTCAAACTAATTTGAAATTATTCCAATTACCACAAACTGACACACTGTGAACGTGGCCGTTTCATGGACCCTTCACCAAGCCTCAATTTAACCCCAATTATTTGAAGTCACCGTACCTATTTATGGGTTGACAATACTTCAGTTCATCACAGATACAGTGGACATGATTATTCTGCTGACTTTATTCACTGGTGCATAGCTTTTTGTCAGAAACTAGTACGTCTGCGGGCTTTAATGTTTCATTTTTCATACATTATTATGCATACTTTTCTCGACCTTTCTTCTTGTTCTGCAAAGTAAAACACATACATGCTATAAATTAGGTTGAAACAAAAATGTCAGAGGTGGTTAATCAAGGGTATAAAGAATTTCTTCTCTCATTTGTTATATTTTGACATTAATATAGTCATTAATGCAGCCTAGAGCTTTCCTGATGACATTTATTGCTTCAAGCCGTTGGAGACTTTCTTATATTATGTCCTTTTAAGTTCTCTTAAACCCATGCTCCCAAGCTTATGAGCTCCCGTAAACATACTGAGCACTTCAGGCAACGTAAACAAGTCTGTGAGGGATCAGGCCGCACACTGGGATTCAGTCGCACTCACATTCACACCTCAGGGAAATAGCAGCTCTCCGATCGACCTGACTTGAATGTCTTTGGAATGGGGAAGGAAATCCATTCAGATTCCCCACAGACGCAGGTCCTTCTTGCCGTGAGGCGACAGTGCTAACCACTGAGCCACCGCGCTGCACTGGCTGAATGGCAACAAAAATGTTAACAAGTTACTATGACTCAAACTTCAAAGTAGACTCAATTAAATTGAATCTGGGTTTTTAGTCCCACCGCGCTCAGACGTGAAATAGAACTGAAGACCTTAAAGCAGATGGTGACCAACTCTCTGACCCCTCGCACACACACACACACACACACACACACACACACACACACATACGAGCAAAAGAATGTGCACACACGCTGGTGCCTCCAGAGGTGTGCGTGGAGACCTATTGGCCTTCTCCCTTGAGGATGTCTGCAGAGCCCAGAGTGACCCTGGAGAGGACCATCATCGAGATCCACAGCGCACAGGAAATAAATCTGACCCTTCCTATGCCCTCTCTCCTCCCTCATTTTCTGCCCAGAACTCCTCCCTCCCTCCCTCTCTGTCCTTCACCCTTTCATGCCTTCCCTGTAGCCCACTTTCACTGCCTCAAATGTCTTCAAATGCTCCATCTACCCTCCTCACAGTGCCCAGAGGAAGCGCAGCGCGGTCCCCTAAGCCCCCGCCAGCTTTGTATCGAGCCATCTCTCCCGTTGTGTGTCTTTGTTTCGGGTTTCCCACTGTTTTCACTGACAAATGGCAACATATCAGGGTGAAAGGTCTCGAATTCCTTTTCTCCGTGCCCTCCAAAAAATGTTCACTTTTGTCATTTTTCAAAAGTCTTATCAGCTCTCCCAGCGCCTCCGTTTCCCAGCACATCCACAGTCCGGCGTCTCCTGAAAACCCATTGAAAATCACTCAACCTCATCCGATGGCAGCTGGGAGAAGTAAGGGGTGGAGTGGACCTGTCAACATGTCAACCACATGACAAATACACACACCGACGTGCACACTCACACAGGTCTGGCCACGGATCACCATCAAAGATCGATGTGTTTTACTTCGTGGAGTATTTACGGCTAGGAGACACACACACACACACACACACACACACACACACACACACACACACACACACACACACACACACACACACACACACATCTGAAGGGCTGGGTGGTTAAAAATGTCAAAATGCCTTCGTTTCACATCAATACTGACCTGTGTGTGTGTGTGTGTGTGTGTGTGTGTGTGTTTGTATGTGCATGTGAGAAACCATGCGAGACAAAAACGTGTGTGGTTGTCAGTCAAGATGATGGACATGGCCTTTCACGGACTCACAATCGCTTGACAACTGACCCCACAACCAGCCCTCCCCCTACAATACATGTGCACACACACACACACACACACACACACACACACACACACACACACACACACACACACACTCTTTTGTTTTCAGTCTCATGTCAGGATGGACAGGGCCCCTCCATATAGTTGTATAGTTGCTGACTATACTATTGTGTTTCTGGGACCCTTGAGGGGATTGTGTACTCTACGAGATTGGTGTGTGTGTGTGTGTGTGTGTGTGTGTGTGTGTGTGTGTGTGTGTGTGTGTGTGTGTGTGTGTGTGTGTGTGTGTGCCGACTGGGAAAAGTGCAGTAGGACATCGGGTGGCTGTTATCTTCGCCTCTTTCGCTCTCTGACTCTCGCCTGCTGTGTCTTTGTGACATGTGTAGACAACAGACTGGGGCAAAGAAATACTTGCAGATACTTAGTGCTCATTATTAAAACTTACTCTGAAAACAAATCGTGTGGGAGGAAACATTACTTTAATCTCATTATCTTTTAATTCAGTCGTGCAGCACATTGGTTCTCAGTGATTGCACTATGTCACAAAATCGTGTTACCGCATTAGAAATACAATCCGAACACAGTAATGCTACAACAGATTGAATTAAAACCTGCCAATATCTATCACGGAATGTTGTTTTTTTAATTATTTTTGCCTTGGCTGATCGCTCCGCCCGTTGTGTGAATGAGAATATCCCTGTAAGGTCAGAATCTCTGTCCAAGGCCAAGAAACGAAATCAAAAAATGTGTCGCAGCTGCATGGCGACCTGAAACCGATGGCAGAGGAACCTCATCCCATTATGGGTCACGGTGAGAATGCATCATCGCCCGCTGGAAAGGTTAAGGTCGGCTGTGCAGCGGCAACACAGCGAGGTAATAAAGAGACCTGTGCTGGGCTGCATCGTGGCAGAAATGCTGCTGGAGAATCATTCGCCTACGTGACAAATTCTGATAGAATGACAGGTTTGGTATGACGTTTCGAGAGCTTAGAGATCGAGTGACATGACTTTGCTAATTGGTTATAAAGCAAAGTCATCAAGTTACAAGAGAAATGAATAACTACAAAAGGATTCCTTTTTTGTAAAGTCATTTCACACATGGCAGCTCGAGACCGGCCTTGCCAGACAAACAACAGAATAAATTGTTTGTTCAAAAAGTTACGACGTACATTCTCCTGACGTGCGACCTCTTGTGATCGTGTGAATTGTGACCGTCTTCTTCTTCTTTCAACATATTCTCCCGTCTGGTCGGTGGTTTCAAACAGTCTAATGTTTTGTCACAAGCCGAGCAGCTCTCGCAGAGAAAAGCGGCACTTGTCAGTGCGGCTGCGGAAAGTTTGGCCGCTGACAGCAAAGCTTTTGAAAGTCAATTTAATGTGCTTTTCTGCGATTACCGACTGATCTCGCACTAAACAGTCAGGATGCGGTAAATCTCTCCTCCCAATCTGGCCCACCTAGCAGCTGAAAACAATGTTTAAGGGTAATTTGAAGCTACTATTTGTCCCATGCGCGATGAGGGAATGATACCTTTTTTACACTCTGTTCAGAAAAACAGTCTCAGGGGATTAGGCCCATCTGTGATACTAATACATCACTTGTTGGAGTGAGGAGAAACATCAATACAGCTAATATAAAAATGATTACAAAATACGCCTGGTGACATTTTTACCACTTTGCTGAGCACACCACATCGAGAAATAGAGAGAGTGCGAGAGAACGAGTAGGGGGAGCGAGTGAGAGATGGAAGGTGTATTTATGCGCCCCTGTGGGTGTGCGAGCGACATCGTGGGCGATGCTTGAGAACTCTCTCAATCAGCTTCTGTTGATTGCATATTTAGACATCGTTTACAAATGCGTATTGAAGAACTAACACGCAAACGGACAAATACTGTTTGCCTGCACACACACAACCTCACACACAGAAACACACGCTGCCGAGCTGATAACCCACAGATGTAGTAGTACTCGTGTCCGGGCCTGAACTCAAAGCCCAGGGAGAAGGGAGTGAAGAGCTGGAACTTCTCTGAGAAGCGCAGGGGTCCGTCAGGACCGCTGGGACGGTTGCACTCCCAGCGCTTGAAGCCGCGCATCCTGTGCTGGCAGGAGGTGTAGCCCTCGTGGTTGACCATGAACAGGATGTAGCGCTCCATGCGCCCGTGGGACGGGGGACCCTCGTAGTAAGGGCAGTAGATGTCCAGATAGTCATTAATGTTCACTGCCACCCGGTACTCCCCGTGCCAGAACCTGCAAGACACGGAGGAAACAACGAAATTTGAATTTCTTCAGGAATAAAAAGAACAGGCTCCGGAAAAGACGCACAGAATCAGCGTGCAGGGCTGAGGAGGCTTCAGGGATAGTTTACAGAGGAGAAATGAGATAGAGTGACACATCTACTTTGAGAAAAAAAAACTAATCTTCTACAATACCATGAATATTTACGACCTATATTAAGTTGCTGTGTGATTGCACAGCATAAAGGGAACTGCGGTGAGTGTCCACTTAGTTCACTCATGCTGTGCACCGTAATTATATGAAATTGTATGATCGCTGTTGGGATGTTTCTGTCCGTACATCTCCACAGGAAGATCCGAGGTTGAGTGAGCTACAGAACAGCAACCCTCAGAGGTGCCACGCGTTGCTCAAGGACACGTCAACACACGCATTTCTGATAGAGGGGGCTCTTGAAACCACCTGAGTCATGTGGTAGTTTGTAGCAAAAAAAAAATATCCTGAAGGGTGTTTGCAACTATTTAATAAACAAGAGGAGGCCAAAGAAAATCAATAATTATCCCTCGGGTTTCCCCAAAAGCCTGCATAGTTACTGATGTTATTCGAATGAAGCTTTCCGAGCTATGCTTCATGGGAGTTATTAGCATGTTTGGAATATGTTCTTTTTTTTCCAGTCCGAGTGCTTGAATGAGCCTTCTCGAGAGAAGTGGGTCATGTGACGGTAGAGAGCACACACTATTATCCCACCGCCCGAAGCGGCGTACAGAGTCGCTGGTGAAAGCTTAGTTCCGTACACATGCGGCTCACTGAAGGTGGCGCGATGAACTGAAGTAGGCCAGAGGTTACCGAAGAAGGAATATCAGTGTATAGGCACATTGTAAAGGGGATTACGTCTCCTGGCACTGAGTCAAAGAGTTCGTAAATAATACCAGATAGCATATGGAAGTACAAGATGGTGCTTCAACACTCTCTGCAAGGCAGTCAGAGTACATTAAAAACATATGGCTGCATTCCCCCCCCCCCCCCTACATTATACAGGCTCTATTTATGTTTATGTTTTGATGCCAACGTTGCTCATATGGCAACTGAACTTCTGTTTACAATCTGGAAGTCACTGGAGTGAAGCAGTCTCTCTTAAAGGATAAAGTTGCCGATATTGTATATTTTTGTTATTGTCAACAAGTTCCCTTGAAACACAAAAAAAAACAACAATGGTCTGTTTCTCCAAACTTCACGACTTCCCCGTGGCTCTCACATTTGTTCTAAAGAAACTAAACTTTAAAAAATGAATCCATACTTTCACCTAGTGAGTGCCCAGGTTTATGGTGATGAAGACTTAGATATGTTTTTAATCATCTTCGGACAACAGGGCACAAAGGAATAAGCTACTTATCACACAATGTATCTTTGTAAAACTGTTTTAGTTTACTATGCTGGAAAATCCACAATATGAGAGCTTCACTTTAAATTAATGGTATCTATTAGCAAAAGTTATGAAGCTGAAACGGATCAATCAATATGTATTATCTATTGCTGAATCAGTACTCTAAATAGTATTTGTTTAACCATTGTCTTAAAATACATAACTTTGTTTCATGAATAACTTTGCTTTCATATCAGCACCCTACTGTAAGAAAACAAAATACATCGTGTTTTTTTATATTTGATATTATTGTGAATACTTTTAAAAAACAGCTCAAAACCCACCTTTTTAGGCTGGCATTTGTTTTAAATCTTTATTTTATTTTTTATTATTTTTCTCTGTGTATGTAATTTATTGACCCTAGGGTCGCATTGTGTTTTTTATGCTTTTAACGTTCTGCTCTGTTAAGCACTTTGTGATGTTATGCCTGTGAAAATCGCTCTATAAATAAATGTCATTCATTCATTCAATCATATTTCAGATGTTTTATTTACTAGCACTTCATAAATAATATGTCCCAAGAGAATGACTCGATAATCTTTTTGTTTTTGCATCTTTACCAACCCACACTCATTTGAAATACAAGTTCCACATCGAGCCACTCGTCAGTAAACCATCTCACATGTTGAATGGCTGTTCAACATCCTTTAGTGGGACATTGCAGTGTAGTCTCTTTGTGGGCACGCGCACACGTCTGTAGCGGACGCGTCTTCTTCTGGTGCTCGTCATTAACATCACTGCCCACCACGGCTACAATCAATTTAATTTCAGATGTACCCCCTCGAATACATATTTTAAATTCAGCTGCCGCACATGATCAAATCTTGTTTTCCCGACGCTCAGTAAATTTGAGAAGCAGGAAAATGTCTTCGATCAAACGAGCACAAACAACGGCAGTTTGTCGGGCAATCTCAACGTCTCAGACGGAGCGCACACAAACACAGACTGAGCTTTTTAAACAAATTCATCATTTTCCCCCCCCTCACCTTGGCAGTAATTGGTTGCCTGGAATGAAGACATTTTGGTCTAAGCACTGTTGGTTAGCTGGATATTAAGCTTTGGGACAAATTATCCCTATAACGGCAGCCCTATCTCTCTCCCAGAGGGCAAATCAGGAAGTGAGTTAGATGTGAAATGAGCGCCTTCATGCTTCGGTGCCCTATCAGAGCGAGTTTTGCGGGTTCTAAAGGGATCCTTGAACAGATCATTTAGAGGCATTGATCCACTAGGGAGCTCCTCTCAGCTCTCTCTGCTCCCAATCAGCTCTGATTAACAACTAAAGGGGAAAGGCAGAGAGAGAGAAACAGAGGGAGAGATGCACAGAATGAGAAAATAACAGCTAAAAAGAAAGAAGAGAAGGAGGGAGACAGAGAGAGAGAGAGAGAGAGAGAAGACAGGGGAGTAATGGCGATACGTGTGGAAAGAGGACAAAAGAAAGAGAAAGACAGAGAGAGGAGGGGGACGGAGAGGGATAATGAGATTGCACGAAGTGAGAGTAAAACAAGACGGAAAGAAGAATAAAAGGAGGAAAGAAAGAGCAGAAGAGGAGGAGGAGGCCAGCTGGAGGAAGAGCAGATGGAGGAGGAGGTTTTTTTGTCTTTCATTTCAATTTGTACAACTGTGGTTTTCCATCTGACTCAAATGTGCTTTGCCTATTGATTGTGCACTGATACATTTATGGATGACTCCCATCAGAGCATTAGTACTTTGGGCATACACTGTATGTGCGTGTGTTTGCTTGAATGGACGCAAGCATGTGTGTGTGTGTGTGTGTGTGTGTGTGTGGTCGGTTAAATGGTAGCTTGGTAAAGTAGGTCCCGATGAGTGAGGATGCTCAATCCAAGAAAGGGCTAATGTGCCAGGATACATTAGGTTGTATTAAGCCACTCAGCGCCCTGCCCTGCTCCTGTGACACTGTCTGCATTCCTAATACAGCCAGGCATGAAGAAGCTGTGTGTGCAAGTGTGTGTGTGTGTGTGTGCAGGTGTGTGCCACCGAGCTGTTAAACAGTACATGTTGGTGTGCAGTTAAGTGTGGATGAGTGTGTCCCTGCATCGCCTGCTCTCAGGCTGTGTGTCATTAGGAATTAAACACACACACTGCGCTGGCCAAAAAGACACAGGAATGCTCTCACACTTACAGCCCACCTCTTCCTCATGGAGCTTATGTGCACGATGTGTGTGTGTGTGTGTGGGTATCGGTGTGTATTTCTTTCAATGTGCATATTGGTGATCACAGTTTGCAAATGGTTAAACCCTATCGCACCTGTTAGAGACATTACAAATACTCCGTCACACTTTATCTGAAGGGATCTGCACGAAGCCGCCATGACACTAATAAAAACTGACATTAATCAAACTTCATGAATGTTTATGATTACGATGATTACGAGGTTAAAGAGTACCTCAACACCTCCGGAAAGTCTTATTTTTGCAGCGATGTGGCAGTGTACTCCAGGGTGTGTCAGTTCACCGTGACATCACAGTCGAGTGTAGCTACAGGTACAACGGAGCACACTGATGGGTGGGGTCAGAGGTGAAATGCAGCCTTTCAGGCCGACGTTAGGACAGCCTGATGGTTTCCCTGCTCTCACGTTAACATGTACTGAGTGCATCATAACTTCCTCGTCTTAAAGTTTCAGTTCAAAAAAGTTCCCCCCCCCAAAAATAAATAAAAGAACATTTGAGACTTCTGTCTCCTCCCAAAGACAGTGGAAGCGAATGGAATCTCATTTGTGTCACACACTGTCAACAGTTGCCATCGGGACTATTGCTAAGAAAGTACTTCCAATGAAAACGGTTCACTGCTACTCTGTGGAGTATCCGGAGCAGAAACACTGACATCGCTGTTGAGTTTTGAAGTATTTCTTCAATGCTGTGAATTCCATTCGCCTTCACCATATTGAAGACGGCAGCAGAAACCTCAGAAACACGTCTCACAGGTCTGTCTGCAGGACTACACACCATCAGGGGAGAATATCGTTTTTAAACTGACCCTTTAAAATATATTTTCACTCAAATCAAATTGAACCAGCAATAAAAGTTTAATAACACCATTGAATGGTATACTGAAGGTACTTTAAGCTTCAACAGTTGCAGCAATTAAGGAGCAACGGCATTAGTGTGGAGTTGTGTCTCTTTGTGCTCCGTTTTTTTGGTCTTCATCAACTCCTGAGGGAAATATCTGTCTCTTTGGCTGCCTGTTTATTGTTTGGTGCTGAGCAGGTACAGTGTACAGAGGGGTTTCAGAGGTTTTTCAGCTGCCTGCTGCGAGAGTGAACCCAAACATTCAGAGGGCTAGACAACCAGCTGAAACTCACGATAAAGCTCCGTAAAGCTGCCGGCAGCTGCAGATTCAGGTGGTGATACTGTCGGTTCGTCACTTCAAGCGCAGCGCCTCACATTTCACATTATCATTTGATACATGAAATAACGATTGCAGCCGCTTGCTGGCTTTGGTGACCCCGGGTTTCACTGTAGGATCAAAATAGACAATGTTGCACAACCTGCAGACGACGCACTTCCAGCCTCAATCAATCCAACCGGAGGACATTGTGTGTGTGTTGCTTTACGCCCGCACGTTCTCAGACTGACAAACAAAAACATCCCCAAAACTTAAACCAATACAGCAGGCTTTAAGGTATCTTACAACAAAGTACAGCGCAAAATGATAAAAAGTTTCACTAATCCTTTTACAAATTCTTTGTAAAGTCTGATCGTCAGACAAGAAATAGTGCACACACTTCTTATTTTCCGGGTGATAAAACTTGATTATCTTGAGATCGCTTTTTGTACTCCTGGCATATTGACAGTCAATATCATTTTTAAAACGTAACACTACCAAAAGGAGGAAAACTTGATAATTAGTTTCAAGGAGGATAAGAAGATAGATCTTCAGCCGTGTCTTCATGAAAAAGACATAATCTTAAAATGTGCCCATAAAACAGATTGTTGTTGAAGGGCATGATGTTCCGTACACGGTGTTTTTTTCAGTTTTATGTTCCGCAGCATTTCTTTTTAAAATCGTCAGAGTGTAAACCTGTGCAATATGATATGATGGTTTGCTTCGTTCCTAATCCCCTGATGTCTCACAGATTCTCCTCACTCTTTCAGTGCAATTGAATTGTCTGCTGAGGTTAGCCAGATGCAGCCTCAGGATTCAGATTTTGGCTGCTCGCTCTCAAATGGATGTAAAAGGTTCATTCAGACGCTTTGACCACAATCAGTATAAATATATATATATTTTTTAAAGGGTGTAAAAGGGTTTTATGGTATTGTGCGTACATGTCAAGATGAAAATAAAATAGAAATTCAGGAGTTTAAAAGTGTAAATGAAAGATTGAAGAGAAGAATGAAAGCTTATGTCTTCGTGTGTGACGGGATCTGTGTTTATGTCCTGTAGATACACTTACAGTAAAAAGTGTGTGTGTGTGTGTGTGTGTGTGTTTGTCTGTGTGATGTGGCCACATCTCAGTATTCTAGCATCACTAACTCATCAGCATAAACTCTCAGCATGGCTGTGATCAAAGCTGCTTGGAGAAGCCTCGGATGTTTACCATACCTGCCTGCGTCCTAAACAGCAGGCCGGATCAACCAGCAAACATCAAAGGACGCTTCGCTCTCTCCGGCTCTCACTCTCACTACGTCACCCCTTCTCTCCATCCACAACTTTCTCTTTTTCTCCATCCATCACTCTTGCTGATGCGGACATTCACGCTGTGACCTGAAATATATATATATATATTTTTTTAAATATCGCTCTTGGTCAGTCAACGAAAATGCTTTCCGTGCACCATCTTGTTTTTGGTTCAAACGCACGGAGACCGACCTACAACAAGAACAACAGCATCAGCTGCTTCGGCAGGCGCCCCAAAAAAAACAAATATGTTTATGTGCAAGTGACAAAGTTCTGGAGTGGCTGTGGTAATTATCACGGGAGAGAAGGAGCTAGTCAGGTGATTACAGAGCAACAAAGTCTGTGGAAGGAGGAGGTCGAGGTGAAAGGATGGATGGGTCAACGAAACATCACTGTGAGACGGGAGACAGCTGCTCAATGACGTCAATCATTTCCAAACCACAACCACTCCTAAACCATTATCTTTCCTCAAACCTAACAAAGTCATTTCATGTGATTAAACCTAACCAAACCTCAGCCATAGCGTAGTCACGTCAGAAAACAGATTTATTGGTTGGCACAGACAAATGACGTTGTTCGGGTGATAGGAGCGTCAGATCAGAAAACGCATTTTGGTGTTTCATTTTGAGGATTTGTTGCATGTTTGTTGCATGTATACAAAGACGTAACTGACAGAATTCCCATTCTGCAACGACCATGGCGCTATCCAGCTGATCAAGTCGCCAATTAAATGAAAATGAAATGAGAATGAAAATGAAATGAAAATGAAAATGAAAATGAAAATGAAAATGAAAATGAAAATGAAATTAAATGAAAATGAAATGTAAATGAAAAGTAAGGCAAGCATCTCAATAGCGAGAGTAAAACAAATAAAAAGAGTTGCTTATTCCCCACATCGCTCCATGTTTCTTGGAAAAGGAGTCAAGAAGAACAAGTGGACAAATCACATGTGGATCGATGTCTCAATTTTTAAACATCTCATTCATCCTCGCTTATCCAGCTGAAAGCAAAAGTTAAAGTTCAACTTCTGTTGCCGACTTCTCTCTGCAGTTACAGACAATGAGTGATACTTTCTGCCAGCACTGAGTTTATCACAAAGCGCATTAAGTCTACTGCTGTCGTATATGGAATGTGATGCATAAATAAACTTGGCTATCACCATTCTCTTACTAGCGGCAATGAACATCCTGTTTGCTCTCTTCTGCATACAAACAAAAGAAAAAATGGAGTCTATTAAACGTGAAATTTTATATTGAGCATCTGAAATGTGCATAATTTCACCTAATTTAGTTTTTTTGCCAGGAAGAAAGGTTTGTCTGTAAGTAGTCTCAGTTTAAGTTACGTTGCTGTCTCAGTCTGCAGCTTCAGTCACTCTTAATGTCTCTCCAATTAACTCCACATTACTCTCCGTTTCTATCTCTCCGTCTTCATCTACTCCTGTCTTCACTCTGTCTTTTGCTCCTTTCCGTTCCTTTCTTTCCCTCAATCTTCATCTCTCCTCGCTTCAGATTCATTTGCTCGCTCTCCTCTTCTTCCTTTCTCTTCTTTTCCCCACTTTCCTCCCAGGAGCACAGCAGCATCTTTTGACATTGTTACTTTCTCCCCTTTTCAGTCTTCATGGCTCCCCTTCTGTTTTCTCTTCCTTGTTCTCTCCTCCGTCTTAACTTCCTCCCACCCCCATTCGTGTTTTTCTATTCCCCGCCCTCTGCTTTCAGCTTGTTCTTTATGCATGCTTGAAATTATTCCACACACACACACACACACACACACACACACACACACACACACACACACACACACACACACACACACACACACACACACACACACACACACACACACACACACACACACACACACACACACACCTTCCTCTTGCTAAGACTCTTTAGCTGCTTTTCTCTCAGCATGAGCTGTTCCTTTCTCATGCTGTCGTCTCTGCCTGCGTCTCCCGCTGCATTGCTGCCGATTGTTATAGGTATGTGGGGCAAAGTAAATACTTTACCTCCTCCTACATAAACGCATGCACGAGACACACATACAGTACATTCACTTATATGCATACAAAGATATGATGCTGGGGCACATGTAACCATATTAACACCCTAACCCTAAGCACATTGTTAACACACACACAGTGCGATATCCACGTTACACTACTGGGTTCATAAACACTGATGTTTAATTATGTAAATGATCTCTTGATCCTCACTTCAAAGTAAACGCACGCATATAAATAATAAGAAGAAGAGCTAGGCACAGCACAACACACAAGAATATCGTACTGTACGTCGTACGGCACACACTCACACTCCCCAGCTCAAGTTGTGCTGTTTTTGAGTTCCACATCTGTCACTCCGAATAATGTCGCCCACAGATCACCGCGGTGACATTCAGCACATCTGAAAGGTTATTATGTATTTCTTCAAGACGGGCAACATGGACCCCCCGCGGATTAACCGCCGCCTGTGCCAACCCATGGCACATTCACGCACACACACACACACACACACACACACACACGTGCACACGTATGCCCACACTGTCAGACACAAACATGCTCCCCATCATACTTACAGACACATACAACCAGAGACCCACGGCACTGATATTAACATAACAAAACCTGTCGGAGATCCCCCGGTAGGGTAATTGTCACCTTGGTGATGCGGTAGCTGGAACACACACACACACACACACACACACAAAAAGTGGAGACAGAATAGAGCCAAAGTCACAGATAGATGGACAAGCAGGATGAGTTCGTCAGACAGACGAGATGAGAGCTCGGGCAAGCTGACAGACAGAGTGCATGATATGCCGATATCACTCTCCTTGTTTTCTGAGGGGCGTTCGGCGCGATGCAGGACCGGCTTTGGCACCTTTCGACGGCGTAAACGGCAGTGGAGCTGGATTGGTATCGACAATGTTTGCCCAAAGCGAAGCGCTAAAGAGTTGATGGCTGAGTGCACCAATGGGAATCTCTCAACACATGGAAGGAGGGGGGGGGAGATGTCGAGGACAAGAAAGGATTTGTGTCAGTGCCCTGCAGAAATGTCACGTAGCCACAGAGTCAATGTTTAAAGAAGGGAGAAGAGCCGCACTGATTTATTTTTCATTCCATACTCACGCATTCTTTTGATGCTATGATGCCGTTTTAATGACTTTCTTTTTCTTTTACAGATTGCGACACACTTGTCAATCAACATGACCACAAACATTTTATATCACAAAACCTTTTTTTCATCATTTCATTCTTTGTGGATTCGTTTCCACGAGACACCCACCCCACGTTTGGCCGTGATAACAACTTTGCCCTCGCAGGACAGAGCTGCCAAATGAAACCCTCCATTGTGTGGCTCTCTTACATATTCATGGTCTTTTAGCCTCATACTCTGCTCCAATAAAGCTCCACAGTCCAGGTCCAATAGAAAGAAGGCAAGGCTTCTATTGTTAGCTCAAAATGTGAAGAAAAATAATCCACCCGTTAGTTTATCCAATTGTTTTATGTTTGGATTTTATTTTGTCATACACTTCGTTGCCAGTTTAATCTAGATGAAATGAATTCAGTCTAATACAATAAATCCGACCGTCATGACGGTCAATGATGTTTATGTTTTGGAGGAGAGCTGCACAGAGAGGTGTTTGTTATCTAACCTTCCCTCATTCATATAAATGTGGTGGACAAATAAACGCTAACCAGTATAACCTTCATGAGGTAGTGTTTATTACAGGACCGTTGTATTAGATTGAATTATTTTTAGCGAGCTGTATTTAATAAACTGAGTGTAATTCTCTACGTTGCACCGTTCCCTGGAACTGTTTTCTGGTATTTTACAGAACTGTGAAGCATCACTTTAGAAGATGCTCCAGAAAAACATCAACTTACTTACAAGGATGGGTTTATAGGGTTTCTCATCTTTGATTGACAGTCTGACTGACAGAGTGATAGACGGACTGACAACACGATTATGTAAGTGACTGATCCGTCCAGCTAAAAGGTCATCAGGCTCGTTAACTGACCACCTGAATAACTGACTGGGTGAGAAAGAAAAAAGTGGCCAGCTGTCTGACTGACTACTAATCTTTCACATGAACAAGTGTGTCACACCGACGGGCTGACTGGCTTATTAACTGCCTGTCTCGCTCAGGCTTCACCCCCCCCCCCCCCCCCCCTCCCCCCACCCGGCTCAGGGATGTTTCATCTCATATTGACAGGTTGATCCAGATAGACGAGGTGAACTAATCCATGTAGTTTGGGTCAAAGCGTTTGAGACTCTGTTGGTTGGAAGTCACAGAGGGCAGAGGGAGCGAGGGGGGGGGGGGGCTGGCGTATGGATTGCTTTGCGGCATCTCTAATGAGTAATTAAACACTTGAATGGAGTCCAATTAAGATACACACTGTGTTTGCAGGCACACACACACACACACACACACACACACACACACACACACACACACACGTCGACACGCAAGTAAACATCGGCATGTAAACACAATCTAAGGCACACTATAGGGAAGCATGCACGCTCGTGCTAATAGTCACACTCCTGTGAGTAAATAAAAAAATACACACACACACACACACACACACACACACTCTCTCTCTCTCTCTCTCTCTCTCTCTCTCTCTCTCTCAAGTCTCGCCACATTAAGTGGAGCCATATGTGCTGAACGTAACGTGGTTCTGGATGGATTGAAGGTCAACGCCGTCTGACTCTCACGGCGAGCGTCTCCTTCCCTCCCTTTCGTCTCACTTTCTCTGCTCGCTGCGATTGTCTCTCCGTCTCAATCTCCACCTCTGACTCTCTCTCCAACGTTCTGTCCGTTTCTCTTCACGTCAATCCTTCGTTCTTGTCACTCAGTTCCAATTCAATCTCGGTGCCAATTTCCAAGCTGCAGAAGCCCAAAAAACAAGAACAACAAACAGATTCTGAACCGAGATTGTCCCTCACAAGGAAGACGACAACGTTGGTTGTTTGTTCTCAAATTTGATATGAGCTGTGTTTGCGTTAACCTGACCGGAGCTCTCTAATGGTCAGGTGGATTATGCCTCTCAGGATCAATGGGCAGAAGCAGCATGTCGTTGTTAAAGCCAGGGTATTCTTGAAACTGAATAGTTTGTCTTAAGCGTTGTCTGACCCAGCGGTGTGGCACGAAACAGGACTACCCCCCATTATCTATGATTGGCTACCTGGTCAGAGGCCGGACCTTATTTCGAACAAACAGTTTGAAGAATAAACACACTTTCATTGAGAGGTGCAATTCAGTCTTAAACCTGAGAGGCTGCAATGCGGTGGAGGAGCACCTACAACCCAGAATAAGAAGGTGTGATTTGGAGCGGATAAATAGAAGCTTTATGGATGCTTCCTTTAATTTAATTTACTAAAGAAATAGTACACGCATTCGATCAGCACAAATATCACAGGAAGTGACGTAAAAGCACTTCTTCATTTTATAATCAGCTTTATGTGGCCTACAGCTTAATATTTTGGGAGAATAATGAGGCACATTGCTGTACTTCAACAAAAACTGTCAAGGTGATATGAGACACATCAAAGAGTTAAATAAGAGAGAAAAAATATATTTTCATTTACATTTTTTATATGTGTCATTTGGGAAACTATCTCCTAGATTGTCACCTATCAAACATCACAAAGTCTCTTTCTTCTTAATTCTTTTCTACAAGTGATGCCGTCTCTCTGTCTTTCTGTATTCCTGTCTCCCCCTCACCACATCTTCCATCCCACTGCGCCCAAACCTTCTTTTCTCATCTTCTTCCCTGCCACCGATCTCCCAAAAATTCCATCCCCCACCCGTCTTCCCTTCTCTCTCCTCCAAAAATCCCTCCTCTGCAAACCTGACATCGCCAACTCGACTCTTAACCGAAAAAAAAGAATTGTGTATAGAAGTCACCAGAGCTGTGGCTTTCATATTTGTATATTAGCTATTTTGAGTGCATAACACTGACAAGTGTGGCAAAATGCAATGCACTATGAGTAACCGAATGGCGTACTCATGAACGTCAAAAAGAGTGTGGAACGCTGGACACTACTCGCCCTCAATGGTCGCCATCTTAGCTACACAGAGGACGGGGAGTGACCAACAAAACTTGTGGAAATGACGGACGAGGAAGCTGCAACGGTTGCGGTTGCTCCGGTGAACACTGTACTATGCAAAGGTAAAACCAGCCTTCATTCTTATTCAGTTTAAATACAATTGGCCAAGTGATCAAACAAGCAGGCAGACATTTTGGCAGGCGACAATCGCGGTCACATGTTGGCTGTCAATCAAACACATACACCCACTCAAGAGATTTAAAGGCTAAAGGAGCATTTATTATCTACTCCAAGGACCATCTCCCTTCCTGTCGAGAATAAAACATGTGTGTTTTGACTTTGAAATTATTTTTTTAATGCAAAAAAGGGTTGAGTAATTATCATTGCAGGTCAGTAAAGAACCACTGCTGCTGTGACCAAAAACCTCAGAAGAATCCTCTTTTTTTAGGGGATGTAAATTCCCTTTCTCTCATCATCTTCATGTGCTAAGACTATCCTCTTTTTTTCTCTCCACCTCCTCCACCATCTCTTTTCCCTCTCCCTCTCTCTGATCATCGTCTTCCACGGCGCTCTTCGCTCCAAATCTTCCTCCCCTACCCTTTCATTCTCTCCCTCGCTCTCTCTCTTTCCATCTGGTGTCTCTCTATGAACATTAATCAGAGTGCTCAAGCACCATGACCAAAACAACTCCACAGAGATTCGCTGCTTCTCTCTCAGAGGCTCTCTTCCTCAGTCTTGCTCCCTTTTTTTTTTCCTCAAATAGTCACAGATAGCCTCCACCCACCACACACACACACACACACACACACACACACACACACACAGAAGAAATCCATAAACATTAGTCAATCTTGGTTATGATTTCAACCTGGCCTGAAGCTACGTTGGCCGTGATGGTATAGAAGTCTTTCATCCATCTTAAAACTTACTGTTGTGTGCAGAGTGCTGATTTTCACAGAGTACGCTCAAACTGCGGGGGGGGGGGACAAATTGTGCAAAGATGTCCTGCGGTAATGTTTTTCATACGCTTATTTCGGGGGCCCCATCCATCACAGCAGAGTCAATGCAAATCACTGACTGAGTCACGAATTCACGTTACCAAACGGACCCTCAATCTTTTTCCACTGGCAGCCGGCGCGGCCGCGAAGGAGGCTGCAGCTGATTCTGCTATTAAAATTCACAGTTGGGATCACATCTGGATGCTGCGAAGCCCTTGACATTCTGAAATGGTTCTGTTCAACAGCCTACGGCTTGTTGATGAGGATATTGCCATTTGGGATGACATGGCTGGGATCAACATGGAAGAGCATTATGAAGAAGCAGAAACACACAACGATATGCATCTATATACTATGAGAAATATGCCATATATTAGCCATGCTCCGGGATGAAAATCGCTGAATCATTATCTTAGTTGTCGCTGAAATACGTCCAGGACTCTCACTGCACTCATGCCATGAAATACATCCCATTAAAACACTGCAGCACTGCTGAGTTTTATGGAGCGTTAAGTTGCGACAGTGTGACTTTTAAAAATTCTCATGAATTTCGGCTTTTTTTTTTTCTCCGACATGCCACCCACAATTATTTCTGTTGAAAATATCTGCCAGGTGATGCCAGTGAGAGGGCCGGGGGCAATTACTTTGCATATTCTACACGGCGTCACAAAAAGTTGTCACTATCCGTAGTCAAAATTCTGCTTCGTGTGTGAATTGTGTAGCATTCTAACAGCTAGAATTTGAGGTGCTTTACCCCTTCCAAGCATATATGCCATATATATATGCTTGGAAGGGGTAAAGCGCCTCAAATTCCAGCTGTATAAGTTTTCATGATTTCACCAGCCAAATGTATATTTTGTGAATGTTAAACTCCACCTAACTGCCTTTTTCCCCCCCTCATTTCCTTAAAACAAAGCAAGTAGCATCTAAAAGTCAAAGCCAACGCAGAAGTGAGTGAAAAATCTAAATCATCGGCGAAAGCATTACGTAATTAGACTCCAGGGCCATGCATTTATTTTTTACCAAACTGCTGAAAGTGCAATTTTGGAAACAAAGAAAAACCTTTTACTTTTTAATCCAAAACTCAAGAAAGTTATTTATATTGTCCTATATTCATGAAAGCCCCAGAAGTCTTTTCAGTTGGTTACGAGTAGATTCAAGATGACTGTGGCACAAAAAGAGTGCAAAATATATATTTGTTCAATGTATTCATCTATTCATTTGATTATCGCTTTTGTTTTTGCATTAATCGGGGGGTGCAAACAACATAATTTTCTTTTACAATCACTTTACAGGCATCTTCACTGTCTGGTATTACATTCTCTTGATTCCTCTGATGCACCTCATCCCCCAGCAGCAGAATGTCCTCTCCATTGCACTTTTCCTTATTTTATGTTGTATGTAAACGGGTTATTCTTACGCTCCACTCAACCTAAAATAACCTGATAAACGTGTCTTATTTTATCACACTCAGCACGGAGCTTCTTTACCCCCAAGCTGGCTCTTTAAAGTATTCTTCAGTGTATTTCTTAAAAGTTGAATAAATATGGTCCAGGACTTCCAGAGTTCCCTTGAGAAACCTTCAAGTGACGTCACAGAAGATAAAGCCACAGCTCTCTACAGCCTAATGGATTTACAGCCTGTGCTATATGAGTCAGAGTCTGAGTCACAGTGATCACGGCTCTCACTTCACAAGAGCTCAATAGAACCTTCTAATCCAGGTGACCAATATGAGTTTGAATAAAGCACGCTGAGTATAAATCCCCACCTGCAGTACCAAATTCTATTAATAAACTAATTAAAGTGACTTAGTTTAGTCTATTTGCACAATAATGAAGATATAACAACAGAAAAAAACAGTGCAGGAGACACAAATATAAAAAATGTAATTGTTACTCATTCAAAAATGAAACAAAACAACAAAAGAACAAAGAAAGAAGAACACAGAACATCTATATACACAAAATAGCATAAATCGTAGTAGAATTAACAAGTATATCTAGAATAAATATGTACAACCAACTGAAGTATCTCCATAGGCTTCTCGATGAAATGAGACATTTCTTTAACTGTGTCCTAAGAGCTGGAAAAGGAAGATATTGATTTCAGAGGCATATTGAGTGAGTTTCATAACTCTGGGCCTTTAATTTAAATCTGATAAAAAAATGTATGTCTTGATGTACAACAATAAGGTAAATGGAAATCATTTCTTTGCCTGGTTGAATGTAAGTTTTGCGATAGTCCATGAATTAAACTAATAAGCTGCTGTGTTGTAGCAGTGATGTATATAGAGTGATGCAGAATGTGGCACATTGGCCACTTTTTCTGTTTGGAACTACGAGGCAGGTGAAAGGTTACAGCTCGGATGAAAACAGCGCAACACCAATTACTTTTGCTCGGTTGCCTCTGGCCGTTCTCATACAACAATGCATTCTAATTGAAATCGAAACAATTTGACTTAATGGTCAGTTGCATGTCAGAACGGATGGATTTCTTTTTCATCTCTGTTGTTTTTATCCCGGATCTGTTAGCGTTGAAGCACATTTGTCTTGGGAGGATGTGTGCTGCGAGGAGCGATATGGCAGATCAAGGGTTAAGGCTTTAAGAGGATGATGTGTGTTCAGTCTTCTTTTCATTGTGAAGAGAGAGAGCGAGAGAGAGAGAGAGAGAGAGAGAGAGAGAGGGGGGGGGGGGGGGAGCTTTCTTTCCCTTTTAAATGGGAACACAGCTTTTCTCCACCGGTGGCCAAACCTTGACCCTCAAACCGTTCTAGAAATAGGCATTCGCTAAGGGAGGAAAAAGAAAGAAACACACTTTCACTTTCATACACACGCACACACACATACACACACACACACACACACACACACACACACACACACACACACACACACATAAAGCCTCCGGCCTTTCCTTTCACCACATACACACATTTCCCACTACCAGACCATGAATGCATATCGTGCAGACACACACACACACACACACACACACACACACACACACACACACACACACACACACACACACACACACACACACACACACACACAGAGACCCTGTAGACACAGACGCAGACTGTTGTTCCAGATGTCTCCTTTTCCTTTTTTGTTGTTGATATGTGTCCCAGGAGATAGGTTGGAGGGGGGGGCAAAGATTTCCAAAAAGGAATTGCACTTTTGTGTGCATGTGCGGGTGTGTACTTCACTGTCTTCAACTCACCAGTTGGCTATATGTCTATATGTTTGCGTCTTACAGCACAGTATGGGTATTTTCAGATCCGATCAGACCTTGAAAATGTAGAAAACAAGACATGAATAAGTAAACTTCTCCAGTGTTGCTGCGGCGTTGCTTTCTCTCTCGAACCCTCTCGGTTCGGCTCTACTGTCGACCATCGACGCGGCCTCTCTCCTGCAGCGACTCGACGGCTGAGGATTGAGCTGGTAAAACATTTAACAAGTGAAACGCTGCACAGCAGAGATGTTTTGGTGTGTCTTCAACTTCAAAGTTCACAAACACTAGCTTCAGCTACAGGCAGTGAGCCCATGCCACAAAGATGTGATTCATGCAACAATCTGGTTTTGATGAGAATGGCTCTCACACTTCTAAATGGATGCCAACAAAGACCTGCTGCTTAAGCTCCAGAGTCTCTCCACATTCCCCCCCCCCCCCCCTTTTATCTTCCCAAATCTCCTCTCCTACCCCACTTCTCCAATCTCGCCTCCTCCTTTGCTGTCCCCTTGACGCCAACGGTAGCACACGGGGCTCTGCTTCTTGGCGGCGCGACAGGACGTGAGGCCAGACTGCGACAGGAAGTGAGGCCAGACTGCGACAGGAAGTGAGGCCAGACTGCGACAGGAAGTGAGGCCAGACTGCGACAGGAAGTGAGGCCAGACTGCGACAGGAAGTGAGGCCAGACTGCGACAGGACGTGAGGCCAGACTGCGACAGGAAGTGAGGCCAGACTGCGACAGGAAGTGAGGCCAGACTGCGACAGGAAGTGAGGCCAGACTGCGACAGGAAGTGAGGCCAGACTGCGACAGACTGCTTCTTGCTGGTCGACGGAGTTCGTTGGCTCACGTGTGGCCCCGGCGGCTGTAGCTGTGTTTACCAGCTACACATAGATGTAGAGCCTTCAACTCTTTTTACTGCCTTCGTTTCAGTAGATCCGCTCCCCGCGAGGAGGTGGGAGTAAAAATGTAAATGTTGTTCTGTTTTTAGCCGTCTGAAGGCGTACAACAAGCAAGTCAAGGTTTTCAGTTGAGTTGTAGTTCATGACATTGTGAAGTAGGATATTGCATTTATTCAGAGCCGTGATTGAGAGATTGGTGGATGCCTGATGGCAATCTTCTTCACCCAACCTCAACAACCATGACTCACGGACAGTACACAGCTTAATACATGATTAAAATGTGTATTATCGCAGCTTTAATTCACTGTGATGGGGCCAGATATTCAAATTACAGTTAAATAATGGAAAAAGAGAATGGATTTTTCACTTCGGTTAAAGATCTCCTCATCTCAGAGTTCAGCAACTTTTTCATTTAATTGAAAACCACTTCCTCGAATACAATTAATTGAAAAAGGAATAGAGCCTTAATTTGGAACTAAGGGCCCGTAACTGTGGTCGGCAGTGAGACTAATGGCATTCTGCTCCAACACAAGAGCCTGAAAAGTGGACTGAGAGTTGTTTGCCTTAAATTCCCTGGGCAAAGGCAGTCATTGATCCTCAGCAGCAAACTTGGTACAAACGGAGACTAAATGGGGGCACAAGGAGAAACAAAATCTAGATTTTAGTTCTTAATAGAATGTTGGGCATCGGGGTAAGCTCCACGCCTGAATAATTCACTTTAGCCAAACTGTTGCTTCGGGTTCCATTCATTTTTAATGCCGTCTTTTGATGTTGATTAATTAAGCAGTGCTAGCGCTGCTGTTTCTCCGCCGTCGCTGCCGCGCCGTGCACACGCACACAAACACGCTGCTGCTGCTTCTCCCTCTGTTCCTCGCCTCCCCTGCCTCTATCCCTCTAAACCCTAAAGCCTTAACACCACCCCTCCTCCCCCCTGCTCCCCTCTCCTCCCTCAAACACACACACACACACACACACACTCATACATACATATGAGTGCATACACTCATACCCTGGAATACGCACAAGCACCGAACCACAAGCAAGCACACTTTGGAATCGGTCTCTGTCCCACGCACACATATTCAGTGTTGCACTTCACAACCTCTAGCACCCTTAAGCCAGCCCCAAAAAAGTGCTTCAGTCTTTTCTTTCAAGGCAGTTTGGGAGGAGGATGTGTGTGTGTGTGTGTGTGTGTGTGTGTGTGTGTGTGTGTGTGTGTGTGTGTGTGTGTGTGTGTGTGTGTGTGTGTGCGTGTGTGCGTGTGTGTATGTGTATTGGGGGAATGATGACGGGAAGGAGAGATGTGAGCGAGAGAGGAAGGTTTAGGAAGTGGGAAAGGGGAATGCCTCTCAGCAAACACATAGCGGATTAGCAGAGGTGAGAGAGAGCGAGAGAGAGAGAGAGAGAGAGAGAGAGAGAGAGGGAGAGAGAGAGAGAGGGAGAGAGGGAGGGATACATTTATTGTTAGAGGCTGTGCTGTACTGTTACAGCTTGGGGGTTGGATGCTAATTGGAAGACATGCATGCCTTAGCTGGTGGTGGTAGCTGTGCATGTTTGAAGGGTGCGCGTGAGTGCATTTGTGTACGTTTGAGCATGTGTGTGTGAGTGTGTGTGTGGGTGAGTGTGTGTGTGTGAGTGTGTGTGTGTGAGTGTGCGTGCTCCCCGACTCTTTCATGTGTCTTTAGCCAATGAAGACGAGCGCAACCGTGCACCGTCCAATCAGCACCCCGAGGTTTATAAATAGAGTTTAGCTGACTGGATTCCTACTTGTTCTTCAAGCAATCTTCTGCTCAAATTTGCTCCTCAAATGACACTATAGCAGCGACTTGGTGAAGGAAATTCAAAGAGAAAATTCAAACTAGCCGTCTGTTAAGTTAGCTAATAAATGTACAGATTTTCTTTGAAACAGGGGATGAAGACACGGCTGGTGAAAAATTTTGATGGAAATTGTGCTAAAAAAAGGAGTCTGAGAATGCTAGGAAGATGTTAATGTGTGACCACATGCGCACACACACACCTACACACACACGCACACACACACCATAGTGCATGCACAGTGTGACCAGGGACAGACTGGAACAGCAAGTGAGAGACGCTGACATTCTTTTCCACTTTCCCTGACTGGCTCCTCTACATCCCTCAACAGACACATACACACACACACACACACACACACACACACACACACACACACACACACACACACACACACACACACACACACACACACACGGTGTGAGCGATTTGATTTGCTCCTGATAATGAAGTGTCCCTGTAAGAGAGAGGCCATAATGCTGGAGTCTATAAATACCTGGCCAAAAAGCCCCCCTGTCATGTTACATTGATCTTGGCATGATGGTGTGAGCTTTCCTGATTCCATCTCTGTTACACGGCTCTGCGCTATAATAGGGAGATAAAAAAAAAGAAGAGAAAGAAAGAGCTATGTTTTACCTCTGCTTCTCGAATTTGCCAAAAAGTAAAGAGCTCTCACAGTAAAGGTCTCGTTCATCTTGGTCAATCATTAGTGCAGGAGGAAAAGGAAAGAAAGGAAGGAAAAGAGAGAATCCTTTCCCCACTAAACCTTATCTGCAGCTGTTCTGCCAAGGAGCACATACTTGACGAATACATCGTGTGAAACAATCGGGTATCTTTACGAAATCAACTCTCTGAATCCGTCTGTCGGAGGTAAATCGATGGCCATCATTTCAGTGAGTCCTCTTCACCGATTGGCCAAAGCATACACAAGCATGAAACATCATCAGAGCAACAACTACTTTAAATGAATCAACGCTCATAAAACCACAGAGCAGAAGGTTTAATTATGCATCTATTCCAACTCATAAGTGCACGATATGAAAGTACAAAGGCGAGGCACGTGGTAGGACGGAATACTAAACAGCACCTATTCCGAGCTTAAAGTGAGACTACTACCTGCAGTTTATCCAACAAGTGACTGTGTATGTGCACCAAGTGAGATGATCATTTGTACTGGTTGTAACACTGCACACGGCCTCACCAGCCTCGCGCTATCTGTGCCACAATTGCAGCCATTTGTCAACCTGACAAAAATGCCAACCAGGCTTTTTTTGTTTGCCAGAGTGGAGGCTTTGTCAGATGACTGCCATAGTTACACTTGTTATTTTATTTTGATGTGTTTCTGAGATCATGTCTCTGAAAGTCTGGACCCTCAGGAGATCCAGTGTTTGGCCTAAAAATGTCTTCTGTGCGTCTCTTCAGGATGTACAGTATTTATTTAAATCTCTGCCTGCATTACTTTCTCCTGCTCCTTCAATCCAACACTCCGCTATACCTTCTCTACTGACCTGTCTCTGCACAATTACATGTTAAATGTCTCATCAAAACAGCTAACGTTACCATAGCATTTGTGTTTTTTTTATTTCTATTTATGAAATATAAAAAGCAACAACTTTCAACCGACTGATGATCGTATAATATATGTATTGTAATTGGAGGTTCTGCCAAAGGGCTGGGTTGTCTCTCTACATGAGTTCTGTCCGGTCCGCACACAGTCAACTGTCAACAATGTCTGAGGTATCGCAGCTCCTCTTCTCACCTCGCGAAAAAAAAACGCTGTTTGCTGCCATTCATACTTGTGCAGCATGAAAAACAACTTCCAGAGACGTGGAAATTGCCTGAGCTGGATAATCCAACGCTGTAAAGCCCTAAATTAGTTTTGTCAAATTCGCTGTCTTATTGTCACTTCATTGTGCTGCATCATGTAGTCCTCTTACCGTCAATCACCTGAAACTGCTTTTTTAAGCCTCTAAAATGTTAAAAAAAATAAAATGTCGGTAACTTGGAGCAAATCACGTTATCTGTCAAAAATCTATTGAATCTAGTTAATGCATATAAGGCATACAATATATTTGTCAGCCATGTTTTGTCGAGAGGGAAACCTTACATGCATTTAAACGCTGGCTTCTTTTATTGCAGTTTGAGGTCACAAAATGTTATCGCTGTGGGGCAAGATATGGGCCAATGAGCCATGAATGGGTCCAGACCCACAGTTCAGAGGAGTCCATGAAGTCAATGCTTTTAAAGACGCACAGCAAGAGCGGGAAACAACCCAACTAGTGTGTGAAAGGCTGCGTGCAGAACCCAGGATGAAACAAAAAGCTGTCAGGCTCACAGAAATACGTTTAAATGCTTTTAATGGAGCGGAGCGTGCCGTATCTCTTCGGTGCATGCCAGTAAGAGCTCCTTTTTGGGTTTTGCAGTCGGAGTATCTCGGAGGGTCCGGTGGGCCACTAATGGTGTGGCTTGGGAACAGAGTGTATCAGAGGAGAGTGAACAGAGAGAACATAGAGATCACACAGGGCTCACACTCTGTCACCACACACACACACACACACACACACACACACACACACATATCACTCCGAGGCGTGACTGCAGGAAGACACAGTACACTGCTGACTGATAATGTTGAAACAGAGAGGGTGTGACATGTGAGCGCGTAGGTGTAGCATGTGTGTGTATGTGTGCGTGTGTTCGGCCCCTCAGCAGGGGATAACAGCTGGCATGCTGAGAGCCTCAGCATAGGCGAATGATCATTAGCACACACACACACACACACACACACACATTCCTGTTAAATTAAATCTAAAAAGCGGCACCTCTAAACTCGCATGTTTGGAAAATACTGTCACAACCACTTAACGCCTGAGAACTAATTACAAATATGCGTAAAATGAATATGCATAATGACTATACCCCACTTGCACTGATAAAGGAAAAAGCTTGGAGAGCAAATGCTGCCTCGCTGAGTATGTGTGTGTGCAGGTGTGTGTGTGTGTGTGTGTGTGTGTGTGTGTGTGTGTTCCTCTGCTCTCCCTTTAATCTGTGTATAGGGGCAGTGGTGGGAATCTGCACACCATGCTAAATCGATACACTCCTGCCTGCTTTAGTATGCCTCTGTGTGTGTGTGTGTGTGTGTGTGTGTGTGTGTGTGTGTGTGTGTGTGTGTGTGTGTGTGTGTGTGTGTGTGTGTGTGTGTGTGCGTGCGTGTGTGAGTGTCTTAGTATGCAGCTCAGATATAGCGAATGAGAGAGCGAAAGAGAGAGAGAGAGAGAGAGAGAGAGAGAGAGAGAGAGAGAGAAAGAGAGAGCGGGGGGGTTACATAAGAAGAAAGAGGGACACACTTAAGTGGTTTTGACCTTGGGTACTCCCCCCCCCCACCCTTTACCAGCTAAATAAATAAACTTTTTTTAAGCCTGAGGTGCGGACATGAAGGTTCAAAGTGTGTGTGAACATGTAGCCGATGCGTTTGTTCATATAGATTAAGAGCCTCAAAGAGGAGCGGCATCAAACCGAGGGGACTCTGGGATTCTTTCTCCCCTCCATCTCCATCTTTTTCTCCTGTCTTTTGCTGCCTCTCCATCCTCCCCTCCTGCCAATCTCCCCCTAACCTCCTTTGTTCTCTGCTTGTCGGTCCATTCTTCTGCCCTGCTTAGTTTGGCCTGCTTCACTCCGCTTAAATCTATCTCTCCCCCCCCCCCCCCCCGTGTATCTCCTCATCCATCCAAATCCGTCCTTCCCTTGCTTAAGATTTTCTTCGACTACACTTCTCCTTTCATCTTGCATTCCTTTTCTGCATCCCTCCTTCCGTCCATCCTCATCCCTCATTCTGAGTGACCGCTGGTCCCCGAGGCGGTGAGCACATCAGACTGGCAAAGCTCTATCTTCCATCACCCGCCATCCCCCTCCCCTCCACACTCTCCATCTCTTTCACTCGCTCTTTCGCTGCTGGCAGCATTGGCAGCATGACAGTGCTTTCCCAGGGCAAGGCCTTATGTAAACAGCCCCATAGCACCAAGCAGTGTGTGTGTGTGTGTGTGTGTGTGTGTGTGTGTGTGTGTGTGTGCGTACATGTGTGTGAGAAGGAGCATCACATTTTCTACTATGTGTGCCTGTGAAGAGAAAAACAAAGACAGGGAGAGAGTGCATTTGTATGTGTGTTGCATCATGTGTGTGTGTGTGTGTGTGTGTGTGTGTGTGTGTCGGAAATGGCTGTTAATAGCTGTGGAGGTCAAAGTCGCTGATATAGTAGATAGAGGTTAGGATCTCTCTGTACCCACCTTCTGAGAAAGTGAAGCGCGCCCACTCGCATTTCCTTTCTTTTATTCCGGAGGCGCGTTTTGTCGATTGAAGATGATACGGTGCCTGCCGTTTGATTGGTTGACAAAGCTGTCTTTGATTGGCCCTCCCCCGGGCCCGTCCCAGCCACGCTCTCCGACGACCTTCAGGAAAGTTTACCAAACTTAGCTTTGATTCCCCCCCCCCCACCCCCTCCCTCTCCTTGTCTCCTCCCTCCAGCCTCCCCCTGGATTCCCCCAAAACAGTCGACAGCCTCTCCATGATAATGAACAGCGGCTCAATCGGTATATAGCTGACAAAGCGCAGGAGGAAATCATAAGGCTGCGATAGCGAGCGCCGCTTTATTGCAATCTCATCTCAATCAGCGGCAATCAGACCGTCTAGGCCTTAAATATTGGGGTCGCGCTGCCCTCCCACCGCACGGGACGCCGCAATCCTGAGCGCGCTGCTCCAGTCTGGAGTTGAACACAACGACGCTGATGACTGAGATAATTTACGCTGCTGTTTTGATGAGGATGATGATGATGATGATTTTTTCGTATTCTAGGAATGGTATAAAATCCTTGATGGATTCATGCACATCATTATAACTTTCTCCTGACAACGCTGCCAGCCTGTCGATTGAGAATATATGCTCCAGAAAAACAACACAGTCCCACGCACAAAATTCATCTCCGCACCAAACCCACGCAGACAACTTTTTCTTTCCCCGTCTGGCTGCGTTGGTATTTTTAAACGCGGGACTCCGTTCATCTTTGTAATGGTGCCAATTACGCAGGTGATTCTGACCTCAGCAGATTCTACTGGAAGCGTTTGCGAACAGCCCGCCGTCGATTCTCCAACAAACTCCCAACGTCTTTTCTCCCTCGACGGCAACTTTGAGGGTTATTGACAGAAAGGCAGAAGGACGCCTACTGGCATCTAAAGATAGCTGGAGAAAACCCTTGTGCCGCTTTGAAGTGCTAATTGATGCTATCGCAGTTAGAATCAGAGAGAAGTCCTCGGCTGCCGCCAATTTGTTGTGGTTTATTTTCCAAGAGGAGTAATCTTGATGTAAGACTTTGATCTCTCTGAACCTCGGTCTCTTCGCTTTTTCAGCTCTGTGTTCTAACAACGTCTCGCCCGGAGATTATTAACCTTACCCTTATTTACCTTACCCCTTATTATCACATTTTATTGAAGCTTATAAATGACTTCTCTCTGTTGTGTTCAATGTCAAAAACCTCAGTGTCCTCTAACCTGGAGGAAATAAGAGTGATGCCGAGGGGCTGCCATGCGTATAAGAGTGCGTGTGTGTGTGTGTGTGTGTGTGTGTGTGAGGCTTTTATGTGTATATTTGCCTGTGTTCCTGCATCAATTACCCATCTGTGAGCAATTGGATTTTTGTGTGTGTGTGCAGGTTTGTGTAGTAGGTGTGTGCCTTTGTGAGTATACGCTTGCGTTCCTGCCTCAATTATCTACCTGAGCAGAATTTGTGCCCGCACATGTCTGTGTCTATACTTGTGTGGGTGGTGTATGAGTGCATGCATCAGAGGATACGTGAATACCTGTGTGCATAAATAAGAGAGGGTAAGCATTAGCATCTGCGGCCGTGTGTGTGTGAGTGTGTGTTTGAGTGTCAGAGAGCGGCGCAGTGTGGAGCAGAGGGCCGGCCCTGTCTGAGACTGGCAGGCAGAGTTATTCACGGATCACGGCAGACATATGGGCAGACTGGGACTCACTGAAGACATGCCCTCACTGCTGGGACTGATACAATGAGATAAACAGATGTGGAGGAGGCCACACACACACACACACACACAGACATTTGACAGACACGCTCCGAGATGTTTGACGATCACACACGCGCACAGACTTTTAAGAGGCACTCGTAGACTTTGGAGAGACTTTAACACAGGCATGAAGGCGCACGTTTGGTAATACACGGATGCCAGCAAAGCACACGCAAACAAATACACGAGTGTGAACCGCACGAGGAACATAAGCACACCAGATCCACTACTGTGCCTGCACGCCGACACACTCACGAAACCATGTGCACATAAGCATTCGCTGCGCACACAAACAAAAAAACCCAAAGCGGAACCCTCGTGGACTGATAACTCAACGGGGAGCTCTTTATCAGAGCGAGCGCGACCTTATCGTCTACTGTTCCTGCTGCACACTTTCCAACTGTAACCCCTCACTAACAACCCCATTCCTGCCCGCTGCCCCCGGGCTCTCTCTGTAGGTGCAACCGATACGCTTTCTTTCTCACAATTCCTCCACCAGCTTCCCCCCTCGTCGCCCCACTCTCCCCCATCTCTTGTTGTGTCTTGTCTCCGTGCCAACTGTTGAGGTGGGGGGTGAAGGATGCAGCCAAAAGGAGCGAAAGGGGAAAGCAGGAGGAGGCGTGTGAGGGTTGAGGGGGTTGGTGATTTCTGCAGAGGCTTCCATTCATGATGCCAGCTGTCCTGAGAAAAATACACACAGCACTGACTGGGGGAACATTTTCTCCCAGAACAAGCGTCTCAGATGTCCACCATCCCAGTGTTACCTGTCTGCAGGCTTCACAGAGGATGCATGGCGAATAGAAAGAGAAAAGGTCTCGAGTTCAGTTCACCTACATTGGAAAAGAGGAAGGACTGTTCATTGGCACGTAGCATAACACAAGAACTCTGTCACGGATCAGTGTCGATCCGTGATCCACGCGGATTGCCCCTCGCGGTTCGGCATGCACTTAAACCGCGGATTACTTGCACAGTTTAACTTTAATCATCACAGTGTGAAATAAAGTTTTACTGACGATCGTTAGCCGCCATTGTTCAGTAAAATCAGGACATCGGCATTTATGCTTTTCTAGTAATAAAAACATCTCCAATAATGTTACATTATCCGTGTTTTAATTGACCGAAGGAGAACGAAGGTTCTGTTCAGTTACATTGTGATGCGTTCAGGCTCTGCTCAGTGAAAACGAGTATTGGGCGAAGGTAAATTATAGCATTATCATGATGTGCTCACATGGGATCTCGTAAAAATGTAGTGTTGGTGAGAGATTTGAATAAATCCAGTTGTTTGAAGGAGATGTTTTCACAACAACATGAATAGATAATAGAGAGGGAATTATGAGCTGTTTACGCCAACTCCAAGCAGCTGATAACACACCATTAAAACTACTACTGACAAGATCTGTTTCAATCCATAAACATACAATCTTTTATTTCCTTATCATTTGAATTGTGTGTTTTTATGAAGAAAAAAGGAGTCCCCTCCTGCTGGCCATTAGAAAGAATGCAGTTTAAGGCACTTCATCACTTTTCAGAACCACAGATTTCCACCTGGTTAGCAGAACTTTGGAGAGAGACAGGCTAGTTTCCCCCTGCTTCCATTCTTAATGCTAACTAACCGGCTGCAGTTCGATACTGTGAAGACATGAGAGTGGTATCAATCGAACTTTTGGCAAGAATGCTAATAAGTACATTCCCCAAAATATCAAACTATTTCTTGAAGGTCAAGGTGTACTAAATGGTGACACAGTTGCCACTGATGTGCGTTGGAATAATGACCACTTAGCTTAAGAAAATAAAGAAATGCAATCCCAGGTAACCCTCACGCTGGTCTAGAAAACCTGTCACGGTGAAGCTAGAAAAACACACAACTGTGTTCTGTCATACTTGTGGAGTATATTTGAGAAAAACTAAATCATAAGAACAAATAAGCAGGTCTCCTTAGACAAAGAATCCTAAATGTACCTCAAGAACAATTTAAGAACTTTTGTCACGTTAACGAAAAATCCACAAGAGACGATTTTTAATAAAGCAAAGCTTGGTTTTCAGTCGTACTGCGACAAAGAAAAGAATTTTGAAAAAGAGTTGAAGATGAAGAATTGGAAAATAAAGAGGAAAAAGGAGAAAATGACAGCTCGCTGTGAGTAATTTGTCAATTTCAGCTTGTGGATTTTTAGTTTCAGCTTCCCCCAGACAAAGAAAGAGGAAGAAGTAAGAGACGGGAAGAAGAAGGAGAAAAAGAAGAGGGAGTTTGTTTTGATGCCGAGTTCTGCACCTGGGAACCCGCTAAGGAAGCCAGGTTTGGAAAGCCTGTTTGAGTGTGAGAGAAAGCCTGTGAGAGAAAAAAACACTCAGTTGTGTTTCTGTGTGTGTGTGTGTGCGTGTGTGTGTGCGTGTGTGTGTGTGTGTGTGTGTGTGTGTGTGTGTGTGTGTGTGTGTGTGTCTGAGTGGGTAGAGCACGTATGCTTGTGGAACTTGTGCCTTGCTGTGTGTGTGCAAATGTTTCTATTTTGGCATTTCTGCTGTGTGTGTGTGTGTGTGTGTGTGTGTGTGTGCTAGAGATAAAGTTTGTGTGGGAGATTGAGGAACAGAAATTGAAAGACAGAGTGAGAGAGGTGAAGATAGACAGATATGGAGGGAGGTGAAGAGCCAGCAGAGAGATAAACTGGTGGAAATAGACGGCTTTAGAGAGCTGGAAAGATGGAGAAAGCGATAGACGCGGGGCACAGAGGGAGAGAAAGAGAGACCTCTGGGAGCCACTAATTCAAGGACCAGCTAATGCACACATCCATGAAGACCTGGAGCTTCCTCTCCAACTACAAAGGAGTCTGCTCTGTTTTCCTCTGAGGATGCCCAGCAGCACTCCTAACACTGTGAGGTCTTTGTTTCCCTCGTTTCCTTCCCCCTACTCTTCTCTCCATCTCTCTTTCTCTCCCACTCCTTTTCCGCATCTGTACACCTCCTAATCCTCGCTCCTTTCTTCCGCAGAATTGGCGAGCGCATCTCTTTTATTTATTCATTAGCTTCTCACCTCCTTTTTTTCCCCTTCAGCCTCTCTCCTTTTTTTCTCACCTTTATCCCCCCCCCCCCACCTCTCTCTTTCTCACACTCACCCACTCTCTTAGTCAGTTTATCCGTGTGTTGCATTGTATCGCTGTGTGGATTTGGACTGTTTGCTGTGTAAAACGTCCTGCTGCTCATTCTGTGTGTCAGAGTTAATGACTGTTTACTTTGCTGCAATTAGTCATGTACACCAACTCGCCAAGGTGAACTCCTAATGGATAACGTACAGGAAGCACTTATTTAAAGCATGTGTGGTCAAAAGTACGTGGACACTCATTGTGTATTGGAGTTATCTTAGTTCCAATTAAGGGAAATTACGGTAAAACATGTGACGATATCTGAGACAATAGTGTGGGGAATGCCCTTTCCTGTTCAACACGGCACAAAGCCAGGACCATAAAGAAATGGCTTCCCAAGTTTGGTGTGGAAAAACTTGACTGGCCTGGCCATTAAACACCTTTGCGATAAACTGGAACGACTGAAAGCCGGGCCTTGTTCCTCAACATCATCGCTCATCCTAATAATGCTCTTGTGGCTGAATGGGAGCAAATCCCTGCAGCCACGTTCAGAAATCTTGTGGAGGTCTCCCCAGAGGAGTGGAGGCTGTTTGAGCAGTACGCTAATGGAAAGTATCTGGGGATGAGGTGTTCAACGATGACATATAGGTTGTAATGTTTGGCTGTCCATATATTACACATCCACATTATGTTTATGTGGCTCTAAAGGGAGGGCAACATCGGTGGGTCCACCACAGTCGAATCCAGTCAAATATTTCCAAACATAATTGACGCACACATCCATGATCTCCAGAGAATTAATCCTATTGACTTTGGTGATCCCCTGCAATTTCCTCAAATGCCAGAATGAGCCTGACATTTGTGGTCCAGCATACTAAACTGAGAATGTTAACAGGGTAAACAGTTGACCTGCTAAACATCAAAATGTTGCCTTTGCATGACAAGTCAGTTACACCTTGAGTATGGACGGACGAAGTAGGTTCAAAAAAAGTTCTCCAAGATTTTCTTCTGGTCAGTTTCTTGTCAACCAACCGGCCGATTAGTCCGATTCAGATTCCCAACTTCCGCCTCGATTTGTATTGCTCAGTTTAATTCTCTCGGGCCTCATTGTTTCTGTCTCCATCTTTAAGTCCTCTCTAGTTTCTCTCTTCCTCGCTCTCTGTCATTCTACCTCCTGTTTCCGACAGCCCCCCTGCTTTTCTTAGTAATCCTAAATCGGGTGAACGGAGATAGAGTTTTTCTCATTCTCTCTCTTGGCCTCTCTGCCTTTTACCACCCCCCCCCCCCTCCCCCAAAGTAAACCCAAAAGCTTCCTCTGCCCTGCCCTTCAAACAGGAACACTCATGTGAAAGAACGCTCTAAACATACACACTACTAGACGCATCAACCTACACACAATGATTCCCCAGGAGAGTCCTATAGGGGGGAGATTTTCCCAAATTCCTGCCTCATCCCAAACATTCCCAGCCAAGTCCGGCCCACTGCCTGCTCAATTCCTGCCGGCATCGTCCAATCCTGCTCTCCTTTCACCGTCGGAGCATCAGAGGAGCCAATCAGATTCGCCGTGGAGAGGAAATTGGAGAAGGTTTGGCAGCGAGTCATTGAGCCTGCTTTTCCCTTTCATGTTCCTCTTTCACTTGCACTCCTCCTCACACACACATACACACACACACACTTATGTACACACACACACACACACATATTCAGAGAGATATACACACATGCAGTGGACAAGAAAGAGAGTTGCCCTGGGAGACAGAGGCCTGGGTGAAAGAAGGATGCTGGCAGCGAAAGGGCCTGACCCATCTTTTGGCAAATAAGAGCCTCTCACCCCCCTCTAATGCACTGAAAGGAAGAGCTCAACAATGCGGGGCAAAGCATTCTGGGTGATCCCTGGACCCCTGCACGTGCCTTCATGGGGGAAAAGACGATAGGCTGTGCATGTGTGCATGTTGGTGTGTGTTTGTGTGAAAGTATTGGGTAACTTAAGCCGTGGGATCTTCTTCTTCTTCTTCTTCTTCTTCTTCTTCTTCTTCTTCTTCTTCTTCTTCTTCTTCTTCTTCTTCTTCTTCTTCTTCTTCTTCTTCTTCTTCTTCTTCTTCTTCTTCTTCTTCTTCTTCTTCTTCTTCTTCTTCTTCTTCTTCTTCCTTCTCAAGACAAAGACGTAAAAAAACAAAGAGCAAACCTCCCCTTCTTGGTTTCTCCTCCCTCATAATTACGGCCCAGATTGTTACCAGCAATTTATATGCAAACAGTGTCATAATCAGAGTAAATTAAGAACTTTTTGTGAGATGTCTCGCGGAGGATGATGAATAGCGACGACGGGCTGTAAGTTGTGGGAGTCAGAGGAAATGATTAGGAGTTTTAACTGAGTGCCGACAGCTCTACCCCTTGATAGCTTCACTGGGAGGGAGACTCCACCGTGCCGCTGACACCTGTCCGATCCGCTTAGCTCGCCGCATGTACGCGGTTGATTTGGGAGTCGGGGCACCTCCCTTCTGCCCCTCTCGCTCCCCCTCTCTTCATATACAGTAAATATATCTTTACTCATTTCTATCTCTTCTGCTAACTTTAGCAGGTTGGACAGGCCTAATCAGTCAAAGCCTCAGAAACAACTGAGCTTTGCCACTAAATCCATACGGGAGAACAGGGGCCATATGTAAATGTATATCGGAGAGAGCATATCTGCCGGCGCTGAGCCACGCCCGTGTCATGGATCGATACAGCGTCTGTGTTTTATTAATAACTCTAAACGATGCTGCGCCCAGTCAGCCATTTATCAAACGCACCTCACCTCTGTGCAACCCAGTCTCTAAACTCATCATTTCTCCCCCCCCCCCCCCCACACACCTCCTTTCTCATCTGACTGCGTTAATCAGCAACTCTGTTACTACTTATTGGATAGGAGGTGTTTTTTTCTCTAAGCACCATGCCAGCTGTTTTGCAATGTTTCAGCCAATATACAGCAAGATAAAATCACATGGAACCATTTTGCAAACCAATTTCTTTTTGTTTTACCGTTCCAGGTAAAACAAAATCATAAATCCATAAATCATGAATATCTACTATCAGAGTCATGCAGAAACTTGCTTTAGAAGTGTGAGATTAAACATAAACTCCATCGATATGTTGTCACATTATGGCTCTGCTTAGGTGGAGTCAAAGGTTGTGTCACGTCTTCTGTGGTTGTGATATTCAGAGCTTTGTCAAGTCAAGAATATAACTCAAGTGTCATCACTTGAGTAGTTTCTCTTTGGTCATTTTTGGACAGAAAGCCTGTGTTACATTTGGGCTGTGTTTTAAAGACAAAGAGAGTCGAAAGAAAGACGCGATCAAGTTGCATCATGGGAAGTGTAGGATCCACTGCTTTGGAAGCAAGAAAGTCAGAGTATCTTGGGCTCTGCTGCACCACGTTTGACCATTTCTTTCAAAATATGTCAAAGCCCTCCAGATTCATGGACGTAAATCTCGGGGGTACTGTTTCACAAAAGGGATTTGCGAGCACTGATCACAAATAAGTGTCGCTCGCAAATTGCAGATAATACATCTGCGAGAGCTACAGGGCTCTGGCATGCTTGTGCGTGTGCTGCAAGTATGCGACTATGAAACTATTTCATCATGTTGCAAATGGCAGCTTGCATGTTTTTCAGCTTGCCATTTACTGAAATGGTCCCAAAAGTACTTGCTTCACTATGTCTCGGTGCAGTGCCGACTCTTCAGCTCAAACTCATAAAAATGAATGCAGACTTGGATGGATCCAGGGTTTCCAGAGTGAGTGCACGGAAATGAAAATTGTGTCCGTCTGGAATTGTTGGTAAAGTAGAAAAATACATCTCTATATAATCTGCATTTTAAAGATTGTCTGCAAACTGTTATGGCTAGATGATTTGTAAAAACCCAGGGCACCAAGGTCCCTTAAGTCATGAAGATTTTGCCATTGCAAGATACGTCTGTGCAGAAAACGGGCTGTTTGTGAGTCGAGGGGGCCTGACATTACGTTTGTGGATCCGAAGAAGCAGAACATGAGATGCTGCCGCTTCTGGAAAAAGTGTTTAGAGGGAATATTCAATTTGTCAGAGTGGAGGAGCGGCGCAAAGTGCATTTGAGAGCAGGAGATGATGGTACGGTTTACCACCACCTGACGCCTATACTTGTGGCTTTATGGGAGGAGAGGAGAGAGACGGGGAGGGAGGTAGGGAGGAGTGAAGGCAACAAAATGGTGCGACCAACAAACGGGAGGTGGAATGAGAGCAAAGAAACATTAGGGACCGAGAGAGACACAGAGTGAGGATGAGGAGGGGGGAGAAAAGGGGAGGGAAAGGAGGAGGGAAAGACAAATTGAAAGAACAAGGTGAGAGGTTTTCTATCCCTCCTCTCCCAGCTCTAAGACTCTCATTAGCGGTATTGATTCATGGCTTTTCAGGTCTTTAGCAGTCAAATGCTCATTGCACGCACGCGCATTCTGCTGCACTGCCGCACACACATTCAACCTCTCCTTCTTACACACACACACACACACACACTCTCTCACACAGGGATATTATGGTGGGACAGGTTATAGAGTACCTTGTGGTCCGCCCTCGCATAACACTGAAATTTCCGCTCCATAAATAGCAGAGTATGCATTTTTAATTGCACTCTGCACCGCCGGCACACGAACGCTTGCATGTCAGCCAGTCTTAGCTGTTCACACATGAAACTTATTTCATAATTATTGCAAATATTTTATGAAATACACTCAGAGATGTTTCTCTTATTTAGCCTCCCCTCATTGATACAAATGGGGAAGAAATTAATGGGAACACCCGACAGTAGAACACAGTACAGATCAACAGCACCAATAACTGCAGTCCCCAAAATAATAATCATACAGTTGAACCTTTCTAAAACCGTTTCAACAAAAAATGAACCGTATAACCCTCATGAGGGTCAGATTTATTGCAGGACTGTTTCATTCGACTGTATAAACGAGCAACTGCGAGTGTTTTGTTGCAAATTGTTTTGGTGTTTGGCTAAACGTGTTTTTTTTTTTACAAAATTATGCCTACAAAAGTATATATATTTTAAGAAAGATGTAAGTGTATTTTTGAGGTAATGTATATAATGTATACACACACACACACACACATTGGCAGCTACACTAAAAGGTTATTGATGAATTTGCAACATGTGAATTCAAGCAGCACCATTTGTTAACAGGAGCAACACCTTTTTAAATGCTTTTCTTGTTCTCCAAAGCAGCGCGCGCGCACACACACACACACACACACACACACACACACACACACACACACACACACACACACACACACACACACACACACACACACACACAAACAGTTCTCTCTATCTTCTTAAACAGCTCTTGATTGGACATTGTCGCTGACTGGGCAATTTCTCTGGCAGCGTAAATGTGTTTGTGTGTGCATGCACATGTTAGGCAGTCGCTATTGTGGATCGATTTAGTTTAGCAGAGCTACTACAGCCTCTAATAAGACTCAAAGTGACAGAAAGCACAGTAAAGCCTAATGCCTTGTTAACCAGCCTTTTTACTTAGGACGTATATACACACACTTGTGCACACACACACACACACACACACACACACACACACACACACACACACACACACACTCACTCTGCAACAGACATTTGCATGCTCTGCTGAAGAGAGGTAATGAAACACACACAGAAATACAGAGACTCCCACTTGCATTTTAAACACCAATGGCTCATATTTTTCACCCCAAAATATCTTTTTATTTTTTTTATTTTTTCTTAGTTGATCAGTCGACTTATTGGTAATTTTTGTCTTAGTCGACTAAGATTTCTTTGGTCGATTCATCATCATCATGCTTTTTCATGCTGGATGACTTATTTCTCAGAAAGTTATAAGCACATCTCTGTGAAACACAAGATTTAAAATGGTGAGTTTGGATGAGTCTTTGTGGAGAACCTCTGTTGATTAAAACAATTCAACAATTAGTCGACAAAATTGGATTTTGTGTCTCCGTGCACCCCAAAGCTATAGTTTCTTTAAACCACGGTCCTTTTTGACCGGCACAGCTCAGGACATGCTTCTCGAAATATAAAGTGAAGAGAAAAATGGGAAAAATATGTAAGGAAACAATATTAGAAAGCAAAAGCTATTTTTTTAAATCTAATTTTAAACTCAATTTTGCTTTTAGTGCCTTTAAAAAAAAAACTTTCTGTCCCTTTCGAAGTTCAAAATAAACACAGAACAACCTGGGATTTAAAATAAACAGCTAGTCTCCTAACTTCACAGATACACACACACACACACACACACACACACACACACACACACACACACACACACACACACACACACACACACACACACACACACACACACACACACTTTAAATGCAGGACATGTAGTTGAAGTACATACACACACTCCCCTCCAGAGGGGTCCAGAGGTAGCTGACAGCTGTTCTGGGTGTCGAGATACAGAGGTGGGAGTAGCGTGTGTGTGTGTGCTACAGTGTTTGCTCTGTAGTGGTAGACGGCTCTGACTTGAAGGTCTGGAGGAAGGCCGGAGTTGTGGGTCCCAGTGGAGGGATGCATGGATTGTTCTTCCTCTGTTGTCTGAGCTTCGCTTCGCTACCCCCCTCCTTCCTCGCACCTCCTCCATTTATCTCACACCACATCGCTCCCAAACCAACGCGTTATGTTCTCCTGTGAGTACTTTCATTGACAAATTGTCCTACACTTCTTCTTGTGTGTGTGTGTGTATGTCACACACACACACACACACACACACACACACACACACACACACACACACACACACACACACACACACACACACACACACACACACACACACACACACTGTTTGAGGAGCAAAGACTGACAGGATCAGGCTGGTTTGAACTTGGTAACCTTGCTGCACTGCAGATGTGCTCTCGTGGTCTCTAATATAATCATAGAGTGAATGTTTTGTTTTGCTTTATTGATTCCATACTAGAGTAACTACATCAGACAGTCCTGCAGAGCCCAGATTCCCTCGAAAAAAAACTAAAAAACACACCAACGTTTCTAAATGTGTGGGTAAACAGGACAGTGGATCCCATACACTACTGGCATCGACGTCCCATCGACATCCCTTTTGTTCAACGTCATAAAATGCTAATTAAAGGGATGTAGTGTCATGTTATGTGTAGGTTTGTTTTACAAATCCAATCATTTCCTAGTAAATTTCCTGGAAATAAATATATAACACTATAGAGTTCAAAATAATAAAGAATAATAATTAATTAAGTTGTTTAGTCTCCTGTGAAATTACATTTATATATAACAAATATGTCTTTGAAAGGAACGTAACGCCACATAAAAGAATGTAACGTTAGTAGAAACTAAAGCATGATTGAAGTTTGTTTTCTGGCTCTTTCTAGGCGCTCACAGCACTTTATTTACATTGAAGCGTGATTGTTTCTCCTCAAAAGATAATTGGTCAAACCAATGAGTCGTGTAACTGTCATTTCAAAGAGACGGAGTTGATTGTGGCTGAAAAAGCAAACAAACGCAATCGCTTACATCAGCCACGGCCAAGGTGTTTAAATGCTAATTTTATGAATGTGCTTCTCACACAACCAACACTGCAAACAGTAATGCAGGGTCCGTTGGGTCCGTGGAATGAACTAAGCAGTCCACAGTTGTACTGCTGGGGAACTAGAGACGGTGGTTAACCGGTACAATTCATCCATTGCTTCATTTTTCTAGTCAGCTAAACATGCACAACTTTGTGGAACCTGTTTACAGGGAAGCATACATGAAGAGTTATGTTTCAAATATGAAATGAAGAGTGAATGAATACTATAAACACCAATCTCTATAATTGGTAGAACATCGCATCGGTTTTTCCCAGGACTTGATTGGACATTTAGAAATTACAAACCTGTAAAATAAAGTGCTCTCAGATGTCCGAGGATGTGAACACCCATCTTTGATGTGAATGCATCACAATACTTGTCTGTACAGTCATGCAGTAACTTCCGTGTATATGTTAAAAATGATTTCTGTTAAATGCATTGGAAAGGCAAAACAAATTGCACATTTCAGTTTCTAATGAGAGACAGTTAAAACTCCCACATATTTCTTCTCTGATCACTAGTTGAACATCTACACACATGAAGCATCACATTTCACTGTCATCGCTCTCCTCGTCTAGTGCGAGACACCAGCTACCCACATACTGACATTAAAGTGAATTATATGGTTAACACTGACAAAAAAAACGAGACGTGAAGATATATTGAACACGACGCGCTGTTTTAAACAACCTAATTAGTCGTCGGAAAGTGTCAAACGGGAAAGAAAGAAGCAGTGTCTCCGGGACAGTGATGATTTAATAATACGCTGTGAGTGGATGAGATAAAACGACTTGCCTCTGTGATCTGCCTCTAATCCACATCTGATAGCGGCAGTAAATACCAGAGATCACAAATGAAGTTGAGAGGATTCCTACGTCTCCAGCGACTCCTTTTTCATTCGACTCATCACTCTTGCACCGCTCTGTTTCTCTCTTCTATCCTACCCCTTTTTTTGGGTCAATAAAATAGAGAGCTATTTAGTTACAGTGGCATGGGAACACTAAATTGACTTGGAGACACTTTTTTTTTTTCCTCCAAGCATCTGCGGTGTGTATCCTTCTGTTCCTCTCTCACCACGTCTGCTTACGTTCCCTGATACTGAGAGCTGCTGTAGAGCGAGCGGCGCAGTACAAGGTATCATTTTTCAATATCCAGCCCTATTTCGACGTGTCCTCTTTTTCCGTTCTCCCCTCTGTTTGCCATCCATTACATAGAGGGCTATTTAGTTACATTGACAAGGGAACTCTAAACTAGCGGGGGGGGGGGAGACACTTTTTTTCTGCTCTTCGATGCATCCCTACATGGATATTTCGCTCTTTTCTCCCCCCTGCTTCCTGCCAGGAACACAAACAGTTGAGATGTTTGTTGTTGTTGACATCACGGTTTTGGCTGCATTGTGCTCCTTACTTCCAAGAGGAATTGATTGTTTGGATTTAATCTCAGGTCGTGGATGCTGCAAGGTGTGTAGATGGTATCAGAGTATTTTCTGATATGCTGGCTGGCAGACTGGTGGTCTGGAGAGACTTGGGCTTAAAAAATAACTACACACTTGAACAGGTTTGTTAAGCTATTTTACCAAATGACGACTGTAGTTTAATGAAGCAAATCAACGCCGGTGTTAATATTCACACTTCTGACCAAATAATGAAAATCAGCATTTCACTTTTTTTTTTTAAATCAGCCCTTATCGTGCAAGGCCAATTCCCAGATGGAGTCGATCGTTTGAAACTAATCTACGTCATGAAATAAAATCATTTGAACGCCCACTAAGCAGATCCCCCTCCTCGCCTCGACCCCACAGCATATATCCTTTTTACTTTTCTTCCATTACCAATGTGTCGCATTACAATCACAGCACAGGCTCAGCCTGCTCTCTCCTTTCCGTGCACTGGATGTTAAGCTATCGGCGCATGATAAAATCTGTGTTAACGACTGATTATCTGGCGATTTGCTTTCCTACACTGTAACACGAGTGTGTAGATGAAGCATTAATATATCTATTTTTTTCCTCATTTAGCGGCCGACTGGTTAGCTATCTGACACTAGTGTGTTAATCCCACCATGTTTTCATGCCAACGTTACACTGCTGACAGGAAAGGAGCAGAGCAGCGGGCCGGTGGCTTTCGTCACATGGAAGTGGGCACAGTTACATCTCTCGGCCCCTTGCCCACTTTCTTTTGCCTTTTTTCAAAAATAAGATAAGATAAGATAAGATAAGATAATCCTTTATTAGTCCCTCAGTGGGGAAATTACAGGATTACAGCAACATTGCTCACAAGTAATAAAATGAAGTGGAGATAAAAAAATCAAGTAGTATAAATAAACTAAACAGTAAACAGTAATAGAAAATATGACAGTAAAGAAGAATACAAAATATACAAATATACAAAATATACCAGTATATACAGACGGAGTAAAAATGTAAAATGTAAGGTAAATACTTAAACGTATTGGATATTGCACAGGATTGCACGGATTAGATATTGCACCAGGTGAATGAATTAAGTGTTCAGAAGTGTTCATATTCATGTTCAAGTGAATTAAAGTGTTCAGAGTGTTCAAGTGTTCATGTTCGTGTTCGTGTTCAAAGTGTTAGTGGTCTCCCGAGAGCAGTTTGTTGTGCAGCCTGACAGCAGCGGGGAGGAAGGACTTGCGGTACCTCTCCCTCAGACACCGGGGATGGATCAGCCGGTGACTGAGGGAGCTGTGCAGAGCTGCCAGAGTGTCCTGCATGGGGTGGGAGGCGTGGCAAATGATGCCTCGGGTGGACCTATAGGCTCAGACCTGAGGGTGAAGTCACACTTTAAGGACTGGAAACTCGACTGGGACTTGTCTGTTGCTGTGAGGCATCATTTACTTGAGATTGACTGACTGAAGGCAGGAACAAATATTTAACAACAAAAGCGGAGATGCAGGTTTATGTTGCCCAACGAATTAACCATGTAAAACATTTGTTGCAGGTTCTTGTGAATATATTGCAACCATTCTAAATGATGTGCATTTATCATTGTGTGTCAGTAACTGTGATACAATTTATGATAGTTCTAAACATATGCAGTGGTAATACACAGCCCCGAGGCCGGATTATCATCCAGGCAAGGCGCACAGGTTGAAAAGAAATGCTTTGTGGTAACTTTCTTTGGGAATATGGGAATATGCATCATTTAAGCACATTATGAACAGACATTTATCATCTAATCTTGCAGCCCTGCAGTGAAAAGACCCTTTACCAAAATATACTTTTAAGACTTTGAATTTCAACTAATATTCTGCTTAATTCATGCATGTTGCTAAATTAATGTATTTAATCAGGTTACCAAAACAAAAGAACCTTGGGCCAGGTAGTATTCCACATATAAATACTGCACACAATACACAGAGAGTGGGATGACCGGGAGTACATTTTTGCCATAATCATGTCTTTTGTTGCCACTTAAAAAAAGATGGACACATGGTGTCAACTGAAGAATGGCATTTGGCGCTGCTGGTAACATCTGGACTACAACATTAGTGTTTGTGTAACAGGTTTTAAACACCTGTTCTTTCCTTTTGCAGCAGAAATCTGCAAAACAACACAAACAACCTGAGACACGAAACACGTGCATGACTTGATTTCACTTATGAACCCTTGACTTGGACTTCCTTAAGAGGACTCAAGTTTAGACTCAAGTTGGATTAAAAGCTTTTACCACTGACTTTCTATTCTAGTTTTAAGTCATTTCATCTATTTATAACATGCCTCCAAGCTGGGTTTATTAGTTACAAGTTAATCCCACTTGTTCCGAATGCTATTTCTTATTTCAGGCATTTTCCAATATCTTAAGACACAGTTTGCAGCAGATGTGTGTTTAAAAATGACCCTTTGTTGCACAACATAATCAAGACAAACTCCACTAGGATCAGGTTGAAATCATGTAACCCTACTGCCAGGTTTCTGCTACTTTTAATACATTTCTTATTGCAGGACTCAGTAAAAATCCACCCTTTGCAGTCCCCGCTGCCTCCCTGTCCATTGAAGTGAGCACTAACAGCCGGTGAAAACACAAAATTGGCTTGGAGACGCGTCCTCCCACTTCTGTCTCTCCTCGCTTCGCTGTCCATTAAACAGAGAAACTAGGCGCTTGTAGTGCACGTGTCATTTGCTTTATTGAATAGAATCAGCCACGGTCACCCGCTCTCCTCAGCAGAAAAACACCCTCAAAAGCAATCAAAAAAAACACACATCAAGATCTCAGGATAGGAAGCAAAAATGGCGAAGCTTTGAAATTCCAAAACATCGGGGCAGTGCTTATATCTTATGCATTTCTATCACCGCACAGCACTTTGATGTAACTTTCCCTCTCCTCACTGCCTGCCATCTATTAAACAAAGCTACAGCCGCAGCAGTAAGTTACCCTAAATGAGTTTTGAGGTTGTTTTTAATCAAAAGCATCTCCCGTGTGTGTTTCTTCTTCCTGCTCTGTGTGCAATTCATCAGATAGCGAGCCAGCCGACTCCATCACTGAATCCAGCGACGCTGGAACGTACAGTAAAGAGCATCAAGGGACGGTTTTCTTTTATTATCATTTCCTATTCAGATGAAACGTCTCTTTTGCATACTTGCTCTATCTTTTCTCACTGCTCTGCTTGCTGTCCATTAGTTGTGCACGGTGGTGGGGCGGCGGCGGCGGCCCGAACTGTGCATGTAAAGCTCTGCTCTTGTTTAGGTTCTTTTTCCTCTTGACACGGCCTCAGCTGACTGTTCCCAATGCTCACTCACCCATTAGAGGGGAAAGAGTTGATTCTCCCTCTCCCTCTCTCCCTCTCTCCATCTCTCCGCTTCTCTTTTTGTCTCTACGTGTCCTCTTCTTGGCGTGTGCCTACAGCGCTTCCCTTTTGCTCTCAGGCTTCTCGCCCCCACCAGTGCTGCTCTTATCTTCTTTCCTTTACATGCTTTTGGTGCCTTATAGCTCTTTTCTTTTCCATCCCCCATCCTTTCTTTTTTTTTTCTGCTGCTCTACATGTCCGCTCCATTACTTTTCATAGCTCTCCTGTGTCCTCTCTCTCTTTATCTATCCCCGCGCTCTTTCTGCAGCTGCATCAGAAGTAGTGGAAGACGTATTAATACCACAATTTAAATACGTTTCTTTTACTGTAAAAATGTTTCCTCTGTTCCAACAATAAAAGTACTTAAATAATGGAGTTCATACAGTGTCTACTGTATTATATTATTGGATAATAATTATGGAAGCATTAACATGTAGGCATTATAATGTTGTAGCTGGTCACGGTGGAGCTAACTTATAACTATAACTCGTATCATGTTTGGGGGTTGAATCGATAGCAATGTGTCATGCCGAATTACTTTAACTAAGGACAAGGTTGTTGTTTTTCGACATTTTTCTTTCTGTCATCCCCCAAAACACCAAAGCAAAGAATGCATTAGTCCATCGATTATGCTTTCAAATTCCCAGCGCCACGTCCAAAGGTTCCGACTGAAGACGTAAACCTTTAAAGACGAGTAACAAATATACATTTTTAATAAACTTTCTACAACAGCCAGGGACTGCAGATTTTTAGGAAATGTCACACAAAGTAACATTTGTTGGGAACTACTTTCTGACACATATTAATACACATTTGATCCTCAAAGTAAACTACGGCGCCCATTTTCATGACAATGAAGAAACATTACCTTTGTTAAATTAAATGGATTTTTTATTTTGGTCTCTTCGTGCGATTTGGTTACATTAAGAGACTGGATCCCTTAATCAGCTAAGTAATTAATTACTAAGAGTCAAAAGTAGTGTTTCCCTCAGAAATATATAACAATATTTTTGACCTTAATATCAATATTAAAACGATGTTGTAGGTTTGGTGCTTTCACAAAATATTTACAAAATTAGATTTTTGATGAATAATCTGTAAGAAGAAAAAGAAACCATTTTTATTGTCGTACACATTTTTTACACATACACGAAATTTGACTACTGCATTTGACCCATCCCTGTATATAGGGAGTCCCAGTCGGGGATCGAACCGTTGACCTTCCTGTTCCCAGACGACCCTCTTAACCCAGTGAGCCACGGATGCTTGTAAGTGGGTAAAGGAAAATAATGGTCTGGTAAAATGAAAAAATTACAACACTTTAATGTAATGCAGCCTTCAAAAGCAGGAAACGATAACACTATCGATATATTGCCCAGCCCCGACTTGAGTGGATACACTTTCCATCACCGGGCAGCCGTCACCCTTCCCAGCCACCCTCTCTGTTTTTTCTCGCCTTCCTCACTTCCTTCTCTCTTTGGCCATTTCCCATTTTCCTCCTCTTCCCTCCTTTGCACTTTACGCCCCTCTTTCATCCCTTCTCTCCCTCTCCCTCCCTTTCCTCCCACTCCTGTACCTCGTTCTCTCTCCCTCTCTCCTCCCCAGAGGGAATGAGTAAGTGTATGCTTGAGTGGAGAAGAGAGGTGGGTCTTGCCCTCCCAAATTCTATTTCAGAGAAACTCGAGCTCAGAGAAGCATGTCTGCCTTCAGAGAGCCAACGCTGGCCTGCTTTTACAGTTTCATAAGCAGCGCAGAAGCGCACGCCGCACGGAGATGAATACGAATCCCTAAACCAATAAATACGGCAAAAAGGAAAACAGACGTCAAATGTTTTGCCCAAGCTCGCTTCCTTCAACCCTGAGCAACGTAATGAAATGTGTAGAAAAGTCAGCAAGCGGAGCGTTCCCACGCCTATACATCATTTACAGCAATGTAAAGACCCGCAGAGGTAAACACACATGTACACACGAGCATTCACACACACACACACACACACACACACACACACACACACACTCAGATGACCTGTTCTTTCCGCTTTGCTTCCTTGGGTGAGGTCCGTCTCTTCGGCCTGACAAGTAATGGTGGCAGCATATACACACACACACACTCGCGCACACACTCACTCACATACACACACTCACTCACACACACACACACACACACACTCACATACACACACTCACATACACACACACACACACACAGCAAGAGGAGCACGGCTGGCAGAGGGGGTATGAATTATACATCCACCCTGTCTTTATGCATTAGATAGGAAAAAGGAAAGATGGAGGGAGAGAAAGAGAGATGCAGGGAGAGAGAAAAAAAAAAAGAAATGGCAGCAATGTAAGTAGATAACGTGTTCCAGATACATAACATGTTGTGTGGTGATGAAGAGGAGAGAAGAGGACGTGGAGGAGAAGATGGTGACATCTGCATACTGTCACCTTGACAGTATGGCCTTAAGACGGTCGCGTTTTGTTTTGGGTGTGTACTAAACGTGTGTTTTATGCGTGCGTGTTATGCACTGGTCCACAGCTGGATGTAGGAACTGCTCCTAGCAACATCTTTCTGCAGCTGTGATGCTCATTGGTTCACAGTTCAAAGAGTTCTTCCCTCTGCAGCGGGGAGGGAAATGCACACATGCATGCACACACACACACACACACACACACACACACACACACACACACACACACACACACACACACACACACACAGTCAACTGATTTGGGAGGATTTTCTTCTTCTTTTTTTTTTTTTTTTACTTCCCGAAAGCACCAACCTTGGTTCAGATTTGTCCGTTTGGTGGAAAGACTTCCTGTCGCTGCGTCTCTGAAGAGTCAGCTTCTTAGGGATAGAAATACATTTTCATATTTTCAGATTGAGAGCTGTCCAGTTTTCGCTGGCAGTGACTGTGATGCAGGCCGGTTCGCTACAGTTTTAGAATCTTGTTTGTCTTTTGATTTGATTTGGTGTTTGGTTCATGTTTGCCTCATTAGTTCGCTTTTGGAGAGGGCCTTTAATCAGCTTGTTGTTCTTCTGTTTTTATCTCAGCCGACCAATTTGGTAATTTTTTTTTTTGTCACATCTGTTTTAATCAGGGCCTTACAATTCACTCCCTGCATGAAGTATAATATGAACGACAGACAAAAGCATCATGCTTTTTAAAATAGGTTTTACTAAATACAACAAACATCCCATGAACGCTTTCTGTTTCTGGGGGTTACTTGCTTTGTGTTACTCTGGTGTTTTTTATGTGGTCTTTTGTTTAGTTTCAGCTTCTGATATCTGAGTCATGTCTTTGCTTGTTTTGGGATTCTGTTTTGAGGTGAAATATGTTTTTTAATCAACTACATTCTTGTCTTGTTTGTTTTTTATTATATTTTTTGGAGGGTTTAAAAGGAATTCAGTGAGAAAGACGAATAAATCAGTGAAACAGCAGTGAGGAAGACCAAAACAGAAGAATCTCACAATGTAGGTTTTGTCTTTCGTCTTATTTTGAAGACCTTTGTAAATCTTCTCGCTTGGACATCATCGCTGCTGCTGTAAAACAATCCTTACACTCAGAATACCACATTTCGTCATGATGCTGATGCAGCAGCAGCCTGCACTGCATCTACACGGGGAAGAGAGGAGAGCTTTGGCTTCTGCAGGAAATTTAGATTGATTTGTAAATCGGCAACTATAATGGAATCGTCATGGGTTTATCGAGTGCTCGCCGCAGTTGCACACAGACTTACGCACACACACACACACACACACACACACACATACACACACACACACACACACACACACTTATTTGTCCATGTCCACAGGCAACTGCACAACCACAGCCAATTCATTCACACACATTCACATTAGAATAATTTCTTTATTTCCACATTTTCACAGAGAAGTGGAAGCGCTATTATTGAGGATGTTTTGAAAGACTGACTGTCATCCTCACATGATGGAGGTGAAGAAGAAATCACAGAAAACCTCAGAACCATGGCGGAGGCAAATATGTCATCGTTATAAGAGAAGGAAAATTGGAAGTTTTGGGATAAAAAAAAAACAAGGATAACTGAACAAAAGATCACATCATTGAAACAGACAAGCAGACAGCACAATGGAGCCAATTTACACTTAACGCTACAGAAACTAAGCCTCATCCACACCTGGCTTTTGTCAATAAAAAGTAAAAGACAAACCGTAACTTTACATCTGTATGTACTATCAGTCTTCAGAAGGCAACTTCAAATTCACCATAAGCATGGCCTAAGGGAAAGGCAAGCCAGCCCTACCCGGGGAGGATTTGATCTGCAGTGGTTGCCCAGAGCTATTTGAAATGGATTATCCCAGAACTTTTCCTGGTAGGCACACTAGTTCATATTCTCCTCAGAATGTGAGATTTCCAATTTCTCCCGTTGGCATATCATTTGGATGCAGACGGTGGCATTCGGTGTCACCGAGAGACTCAGCAATACACAACAAAGGCCATCAACAAACAGGAGGCTGGGACTGAGGGAGACGCTCTGCCGAGAGTGAAACCGCCTTCCTCATTACTGACTCAGAGTTGTTTGCTAAGTAGCTCCCCAGATGCTTTAGTGAGAGTGTGTTTAGGGCCAAGAGGCAAAGGGGGCTTCTAAATAAAAGACCAGTAACTGACACTGGCCTATTTGTTTCCTTTTCACAGGGATGAGGTGAACAGCGGAGTCCTAGGATTCATTATCCGGTCACCACTTGCACTTGAGTTTACCAACCGTTCTCTTGTTTACTGAAACTGACCAAGAGTTTGCCGCCAAAATAAAACTCTTTATTCTTTAATTTACGTGGTAAACCGAAGAATTTAATGTGGATGAAGAACAACACCAAAGCATCCCAAAAGGCATAATCTTGGATTCATTGACACATAAATTCAGGAACATGAGTGCAATTTGATTGCTACCTGATCACCCAAGGAGCATTAAACTGCCCGGTGTAAAATGGTCATGTGAGTGACCTATCAAGCAATTATCATGCAGTGTGCACACACAGCAAAACTAAATGGTAAAAAAATGTCTGCTCCAATCATTAGCATTGAAGTGGAATAATTGGCATAATTATTATAAGAGAAAGAGTCACGAATAATGTTCATATGGAGAAAAAAAAATCAATAAGTCCAACCAAAACGAGCTGTGCTAAAACCACTGTTTCAGCCAAACTCAGAGACAATCACTTGAAATGACTCATGTAAAAAAACAAGCTGTGGGAAGCTTGTTCAGCTTGCCTCAATATGCTGTTATGCACAAATTCTGAGCCACAATCGCCACATTTATGGGAAATACACCAAAAAAAACCTGAATTCTCCTTTAATATAATGGTGATGTAATCATATTGTGTCTTTATCTGTGATGTGTTTGTAGCCGAGTTGGAAATGCATTGTTTGCGTTAAAAATGACTCACAGCTAATGCATAAAAGGCCCACCAAGGCTCCACCCGTGCTCTGCCTGGTTTTTCTGTTTCCCGGCTGATGAGATGGTGCTGATGGGCACCTGTGAGCCCCTGGCTTCAAAATGTCCTATACGTGTGACATCACAGGTACTACTCCAATGTTTTTCTACCGTCTGACTCAGCCAAGACAGAAACTCTTATATCACCGTCTTTTTCTGGCTCTTCAACTGCACACCATTTTATTTTCACATCATCTAACACCTATAGGAAACATTGTTCACACCTCCAACCACAGCTGACTAAACTGTGAGTTCTGTCAGCAGTTTTATTTTTATTTTTTTATTAATCTGTTACATTGATTTTCTTGTAACAAACCTGAGGTTTGTCCAGCAAACTCTCACATCTAAGACCCCAGGAAGAGTGACGGGCTTTAAAGCAACATTTACAAAGAAGCCAAAGCCATTACAATTTCTGGGTTGGTCACGTGATGCCATGAGGCCCAAAAAGGACTTACGTTGGGAAATAGATGTTTGTAACGCAGAGTCCAGAGTTATTGTTGGAATGCTGTTAAGCATTAACTATTGTTCTTCGAATCTTTATTCCACTATTTCTTCCGTCCCCCTTTTTTTGAAACTCTTCTTCTCCTTCATATTTTAAGCTACAGAAACTGTTCAACTATCAAAATGTTCAGCTCTTTCAGCAGAGGGGTGCTATATCTCTTCATATTTCTAACCTTTAAACTTTTTGAATTATTAAGCTTTTAGCAACTTTTTTTTGAATGGGTTTCTATGGAGAAGATTTTCAAATCCTCTTCAACTGCTTCAACTTTCAAATCCTTCAACTTCCTCATACTTTCAGCTACAGACAGCATTTCAGAGACTGTTCAAATATCAAAATGTTCAGCTCTTTCAGGAGAGGTGTGATATGACTTTTCATATTTGTAATCTTTAAACTTTTTGAATTATTAAGCTTTTTGCAATTTGTTTTTGAATTGGATATCTATTTTCAGCAATGTTTTTGCGATTAATTTCAGTTTTCAGCATTCCAACGCATTTTCAGAAGGAAATGCTTTTTCTAGTTTTCCTATACCTTCGTTCATGTGAGTGAGAAAGAGAACTAGGCCGGACCGAGGCGGGGTTAAAGAAAACGCTAGTGCGCATGTTCTATGGGCCCCTTAATGCGGAACTGAGCAACTTTCATAGCAAAGCAAAACATGCTGCTGTTTTCAGGAGATGGGGGGGAAAATGGGTCTGCAGTTTGAATTTGCCTACGCGGAGCAGTTGACGTCTTGACGTCAGGTTAAAGTGTCGACTGTAACATCAGAGCGCATTCCAAATTATCTTCAAAAACAGAATAATTACTGAGTTACCACACCAGCTCCGAGCGGAGTTATCACTTCATGTCATGCTCATGAGCGCGCTCGTTTTTTTCTGTTTCTCAGCGCTCACACACACACGCACGCACACACAGTACACTCTCGATAAAACACACGAAAACACACACTCGCATGCCCTTGATCGCAACCTCAAAAGCACATCACTTGATCTCTCACACACTTGATCCTTAGCATACTCAATTACACGCATGTTCAACTGCACACGTGCAGATACAGTCCCATGCATTAACCACACACTCACACAAACACACTTCCTGGCCCGTGTCTAATCTACTCCCCACAGACTTCCCACCTTGCCGATCAATAATTCATCAATCTGATCTTCAATAATGTTCGCAATCAAACTTTCATGTGTCGGGTGTTTGAGAGTGATTTTAATAGGAGGACAATTAAAGAAGTCGCAGCGAGACGCAGTGTGCGCCCAATGCAACATGCATGAGGAGGCAACCTATAGAAGGTGAAGGGAAAGCAGATTTTACTGGATGACTTAATAGGTTGGTTTTTGAGCGCGAGAGCGAGAGCGCGCGCTAACTATTCTGTGACTCTCTCCTCTGCTAATGGCTTTAATGAGCTCGCGGCTCTTTAAGACGCAGAAATGTGGCGGAGATCCACAACGGAGAGAATGAAGATACGAAGTGAAGTCGATGTAGAGAGCGATTAATGGCGATTAACTTAATAGAGGTGAAACGAGGGGAGGGGGGGGGGGGAATAATAGAGAAAGTAAAGTATAGTGCATGCTCACACCGTTTAGAGCAGAGAACATCGCAGCTACTGTAGATATATTCTGCTTGTTTTTATTTAGGGTTGACCCATTTTAGAGAAACAAAAACATAAATAACGCTTTCCTCAGCAAACACCAAGGCGTGTAACGCACGGACACAAACGCGCGGGCGTCATCCCGACTTCTCTGCGAGAGGAAGTCAGCGAGGGTGTTTGAAGTGCGTCTGATCAAACAGAGAGTATGCAGCACCAATAGCGGATGCCACCGCCTATACTCATCACTGCACCCACAGACAGCAATGCCCGCCTCCTGTCAATTTCCCCTCTTTCTCTCCATCTCTCGCGCTCCACTCCTCATCGCAATTTCTTTATCCTCCCCCGTTTTCCTCCATCTCTTCCTGCTCGCCTGTGTCCATCCCATCCCTCGTTCCCCCCGTTTTTAATTTTGGCTTAAAACACTTTTTGTGCTCATTGCCTGAACAAATCACATAGTAAATTGCTTCAGACACTAATCTCATTAAAATACATGGATGACAGCTTCTTCTTTTTTTTTTTTTTCTTTATTTAATTTGGGCCTTTTCTCCATTTCATAACACACCCGTATCACAAAAAAACCTCCAAAAAACGAGGAAGCTCCTCACAGCCATGTTTCTTGTTAGACAAATATAATCCACCACTGTATGTGTATAAACTACAGATATATCCGTATCGCTCCCTTCCTCTCCTCTCCGGCTTCACCTCAGGCTTTGGGTGATTGGTGCCACAGCAAGCGTCGTGTCTCCCGCGTGTGTCCACTCTTCCACGGAGGGAAATAAAAAAAAAAAAAAAATGCAGACAGCCGCAGCTTCTGCAGAAACCCTGCTTGTTCAGAGGCTGACACCAGCTATAAAGAAGCATGTTTTTCCCCACTGTGCAACAGATGAGGGACATCAACACAAAGCCCGGTGGAGAGCAGAGCCCTCCTGCAGCCCCTTCAGTAATCAGGGACGAGAGGAGGGAGGAAAGAGGGGGACGCCGA